>BMAO01035227.1:0-289525 GCA_019973975.1 Trichonephila clavata
TGTGAAAAACAAATTTATATTTCTGTACTTTTTAATTTGATTGACCACAAAAACGTAAGGTAACTAAAGATTACTGACTAAAAGATTAAGTTACGACATTAAAAGCAAAAACGCTCGTTGTTAATACAAATACAACCAAAAAAATGTTCCTTATGTGAGAAAGGGGAGAGTGCGTCAGCAATTGCTTACCATAATAGAAACAATTGCCTAGTTTTTCTGTAAACGGAAATAAAAAAAATTACTTGTGCATGTGAAAAACAAATTTATATTTCTGTACTTTTTAATTCGATGACCACAAAAACGTAAGGTAACTAAAGATTACTCACTAAAAGATTAAGTTACGACATTAAAAGCAAAAAACGCTCATTGTTAATACAAATAGAAGCAAAAAAAGTGGTCCTTATGTGAGAAAGGGAGGGTGAGTCAGCAATTTCTTAACATAATATAAACAAATGCGTTGTTTTTCTGTAAACGGAAATAAAAAAAAGACTCGTGCATGTGTAAAACAAATTTGTTTCTTTACTTTTTAATTTGATTGACCACAAAAACGTGAGGTAACTAAAGATTACTGACTAAAAGATTAAGTTACGACATTAAAAGCAAAAATGCTCGTTGTTAATACAAATAGAACAAAAAAAAAGTGTTCCTTTTGTGAGAAAAGGGAAGGTGCGTCAGCAATAATTTACCATAATATAAAAAATTGAATAGTTTTTCTGTAAACGGAATTAAAAAAAAGACTCGCACATGTGAAAAACAAATTTGTTTCTTTACTTTTTAATTTGATTGACCACAAAAAGTTAAGGTAACTAAAGATTACTGACTAAAAGATTAAGTTAGGACATTAAAAGCAAAAACGCTCGTTGTTAATACAAATACAACCAAAAAAATGTTCCTTATGTGAGAAAGGGGAGAGTGCGTCAGCAATTGCTTACCATAATATAAACAATTGCCTAGTTTTTCTGTAAACGGAAATAAAAAAAATGACTTGTGCATGTGAAAAACAAATTTATATTTCTGTACTTTTTAATTCGATTGACCACAAAAACGTAAGGTAACTAAAGATTACTCACTAAAAGATTAAGTTACGACACTAAAAGCAAAAAAACGCTCGTTGTTAATACAAATAGAACCAAAAAAATGTTCCTTTTGTGAGAAAGGGGAGGGTGCGTCAGCAATTTCTTAACATAATATAAACAAATGCCTGGTTTTTCTGTAAACGGAAATAAAAAAAAAGACTCGTGCATGTTAAAGACAAATTTGTTTCTTTACTTTTTAATTTGATTGACCACAAAAACGTGAGGTAACTAAAGATTACTGAATAAAAGATTAAGTTACGACATTAAAAGCTAAAACGTTTGTTGTTAATACAAATAGAACCAAAAAAAAGTGTTCGATATGTGAGATAATGGAGGTGCTTCAGCAATTACTTACCATAATATAAACAATTGCCTTGTTTTTCTGTAAACGGAAAAAATAAAGACTCGTGCACGTGAAAAACAAATTTGTTTCTTTACTTTTTAATTTGAATGTCCACAAATACGTGAGGTAACTTAAGATTACTGACTAAAAGATTAAGTTACGACATTAAAAGCAAAAAACGATCGTTGTTAATACAAATACAACCAAAAAAAGTGGTCCTTATGTGAGAAAAGGGAGGGTGCGTCAGCAATTGCTTACCATAATATAAACAATTGAAAAGTTTTTCTGTAAAGGGAAACAAAAGTAACTTAAGATTACTGAATAAAAGATTAAGTTAGGATATTAAAAGCAAAAACGCTCGTTGTAATACAAATAGAACCAAAAAAATTGTTCCTTTTGTGAGAAAGGGGAGTGTGCGTCAGCAATTTCTTAACATAATATAAACAAATGCGTTGTTTTTCTGTAAACGGAAATAAAAAAAAAGACTCGTGCATGTGAAAAACAAAATTGTTTCTTAATTTTTTTAATTTGATTGACCACAAAAACGTGAGGTAACTAAAGATTACTGACTAAAATATTAAGTTACGACATTAAAAGCAAAAACGCTTGTTTTTAATACAACTAGAACCAAAAAAAGTGTCCCTTATGTGACTGGGGCTGTCTTTCTGGACATTCAGAAGGCCTTTGATAGGGTCTGGGTCAGCGGCCCCATTTATAAATTTATCACTAACAATTTACCACCTGCTGTAATACATCTATTTAGTTCGTATCTTGTCAATCGATCCTTTAATGTTAAAGTCAATAATACACTCTCCTCTACTATTTTTATTAATTACGGTGTTCCACAAGGAAGCCTACTTGGTCCATGATTATTCAATATCTATATAAACGACATCCCAATTCACAAACTAACCATCACTAATATTTATGCGGATGACACTGCCATTTCTGCTACCTATAAAAACCACGACACCATCACAAAAGCTCTCAACGCACATCTACACCTACTCGAAAATTACTTTAACACCTGGAAAATAAAAATAAACATAGATAAAACAATAGCAGTACTTTTCACCAAGAGCAGAAAGCCTTGCACACCTCCTACAATGTATTCCACACCACTACACTGGTCTCAGAGTACGAAATACCTAGGAATAATCCTAGAGAAAAATTTAACATGGAAACAACACATCATACATGTGCATGATAAATTCCGGAACGCAGTACGCTCAATTTACCCTTTAATATGCCGGAATTCTCAGTTGAACCATTACAACAAAGTACTTCACTACACTGCCGTTTTGCGGCCCATTTTAACTTATGGTTGTCCTATGTGGGGATACGCAGCAGATTCTAACATTAGTCTTTTAAATTCTGCCCAAAACTCTCTCATTAGAAGCATCACCAAAATTTGTAGATACACCAAAAAATAAAGAAATTTATAAAGTTTTCAAAATACCTATCTTTAAAGCCTTTTAGCCATAAAGTTTTTCGACAATTTACCTAACACCAATAATTCAAATATTTTAAACTTAGAAAACTACAATCCTAATATCAATAGTTAGAGACCCATAAGAATTCTACTGGACTCCTACAATCCCCTTAATTTAATTTTTTGTGTCATTCCCACTTGGCCAATGACCCCCTCTTATCTAAATTTTTCTCATTTTCACACATTTTTCCTATTCGGTTACTTTAATTTCTCAGCGAACCACACGAGCAACCAACTTCTTTTCTTGCTTATTTTTATTTTAAATACCTCTTCGACATCAGGACTGCGAATAGAGTGCTAACTCACCAATCCCTTCCAACCAATAGCAGACGAGCTTCTCGTCTGTTAGCAAGATCCTAAAAACTTTTTCCAATTCCACCTAAATCACCCTGCTTAGCCACTCCCACTTTCTACATCCATAACAGCCCAATCAGAACACTCAAACTCCATAAAGGCCTATCAACAGCAAGAGCACAACACAATCATTATGGGACGCAGGAATGCATCGCATTCCAGTTTCCCAATGATGTTCAGCGTCTGTCTGTTCCTTATGTGAGAAAGGGAAGGGTGCGTCAGCAATTGCTTACCATAATATAAACAATTGAATAGTTTTTCTGTAAACGGAAATAAAAAAAAGACTCGTGCATGTAAAAAACAAATTTATGTTTCGTTACTTTTTAATTTGATTGACCACAAAAACGTGAGGTAACTAAAGAATAATGACTAACAGATTAAGTTACGACATTAAAAGCAAAAAGGTTGGTTTGTTATACAAATAGAGCCAAAAAAAGTGTTCCTTATTTGAGAAAGGGGAGGGTGAGTCAGCAATTTCTTAACATAATATAACCAAATGCGTTGTTTTTCTGTAAATGGAAATAAAAAAAAGACTCGAGCATGTGTAAAACAAATTTGTTTCTTTACTTTTAAATTTGATTGACCACAAAAACTTGAGGTAACTAAAGATTACTGACTAAAAGATTAAGTTACGACATTAAAAGCAAAAACGTTCGTTGTTAATACAAATAGAACCAAAAAAAGTGGTCCTTTTGTGAGAAAGGGGAGGGTGCGTCAGCAATTTCTTAACATAATATAAACAAATGCCTGGTTTTTCTGTAAACGGAAATAAAAAAAAAGACTCGTGCATGTTAAAGACAAATTTGTTTCTTTACTTTTTAATTTGATTGACCACAAAAACGTGAAGTAACTAAAGATTACTGAATAAAAGATTAAGTTAAGACATTAAAAGCTAAAACGTTTGTTGTTAATACAAATAGAACCAAAAAAGTGTTCGATATGTCAGATAACGGAGGGTGCTTCAGCAATTACTTACCATAATATAAACAATTGCCTTGTTTTTCTGTCAACGGAAAAAATAAAGACTCGTGCACGTGAAAAACAAATTTGTTTCTTTACTTTTTAATTTGATTGTCCACAAAAACGTGAGGTAACTAAAGATTACTGATTAAAGATTAAGTTACGACATTAAAAGAAAAAACGCTCGCTGTTAATACAAATAGAACCAAAAAATTGTTCCTTATGTGAGAAAAGGGAGAGTGCGTCAGCAATTGCTTACCATAATATAAACAATTGCCTAGTTTTTCTGTAAACGGAAATAAAAAAAATGACTCGTGCATGTGAAAAACAAATTTATATTCTGTACTTTTTAATTCGATTGACCACAAAAACGTAAGGTAACTAAAGATTACTGACTAAAACATTAAGTTACGACATTAAAAGCAAAAAAAACGCTCGTTGTTAATACAAATAGAAGCAAAAAAAGTGGTCCTTATGTGAGAAAGGGGAGGGTGAGTCAGCAATTTCTTAACATAATATAAACAAATGCGTTGTTTTTCTGTAAACGGAAATAAAAAAAAAGACTCGTGCATGTGTAAAACAAATTTGTTTCTTTACTTTTTAATTTGATTGACCACAAAAACGTGAGGTAACTAAAGATTACTGACTAAAAGATTAAGTTAGGACATTAAAAGCAAAAACGCTCGTTGTTAATACAAATAGAACCAAAAAAACTGTTCCTTTTGTGAGAAAGGGGAGGGTGCGTCAGCAATTTCTTAACATAATATAAACAAATGCCTGGTTTTTCTGTAAACGGAAATAAAAAAAAAGACTCGTGCATGTTAAAGACAAATTTGTTTCTTTACTTTTTAATTTGATTGACCACAAAAACTTAAGGTAACTAAAGATTACTGACTAAAAGATTAAGTTAGGACATTAAAAGCAAAAACGTTCGTTGTTAATACAAATAGAACCAAAAAAACTGTTCCTTTTGTGAGAAAGGGGAGGGTGCGTCAGCAATTTCTTAACATAATATAAACAAATGCCTGGTTTTTCTGTAAACGGAAATAAAAAAAAAGACTCGTGCATGTTAAAGACAAATTTGTTTCTTTACTTTTTAATTTGATTGACCACAAAAACTTAAGGTAACTAAAGATTACTGACTAAAAGATTAAGTTACGACATTAAAAGCAAAAACGTTCGTTGTTAATACAAATAGAACCAAAAAAACTGTTCCTTTTGTGAGAAAGGGGAGGGTGCGTCAGCAATTTCTTAACATAATATAAACAAATGCCTGGTTTTTCTGTAAACGGAAATAAAAAAAAAGACTCGTGCATGTGTAAAACAAATTTGTTTCTTTACTTTTTAATTTGATTGACCACAAAAACTTGAGGTAACTAAAGATTACTGACTAAAAGATTAAGTTACGACATTAAAAGCAAAAACGCTCGTTGTCAATACAAATAGAACAAAAAAAGTGGTCCTTTTGTGAGAAAGGGGAGGGTGCGTCAGCAATTTCTTAACATAATATAAACAAATGCCTGGTTTTTCTGTAAACGGAAATAAAAAAAAAGACTCGTGCATGTTAAAGACAAATTTGTTTCTTTACTTTTTAATTTGATTGACCACAAAAACGTGAAGTAACTAAAGATTACTGAATAAAAGATTAAGTTAAGACATTAAAAGCTAAAACGTTTGTTGTTAATACAAATAGAACCAAAAAAGTGTTCGATATGTCAGATAACGGAGGGTGCTTCAGCAATTACTTACCATAATATAAACAATTGCCTTGTTTTTTCTGTCAACGGAAAAAATAAAGACTCGTGCACGTGAAAAAACAAATTTGTTTCTTTACTTTTTAATTTGATTGTCCACAAAAACGTGAGGTAACTAAAGATTACTGATTAAAGATTAAGTTACGACATTAAAAGAAAAAACGCTCGCTGTTAATACAAATAGAACCAAAAAAATGTTCCTTATGTGAGAAAAGGGAGAGTGCGTCAGCAATTGCTTACCATAATATAAACAATTGCCTAGTTTTTCTGTAAACGGAAATAAAAAAAATGACTCGTGCATGTGAAAAACAAATTTATATTTCTGTACTTTTTAATTCGATTGACCACAAAAACGTAAGGTAACTAAAGATTACTGACTAAAACATTAAGTTACGACATTAAAAGCAAAAAAAACGCTCGTTGTTAATACAAATAGAAGCAAAAAAAGTGGTCCTTATGTGAGAAAGGGGAGGGTGAGTCAGCAATTTCTTAACATAATATAAACAATTGCGTTGTTTTTCTGTAAACGGAAATAAAAAAAAAGACTCGTGCATGTGTAAAACAAATTTGTTTCTTTACTTTTTAATTTGATTGACCACAAAAACGTGAGGTAACTAAAGATTACTGACTAAAAGATTAAGTTAGGACATTAAAAGCAAAAACGCTCGTTGTTAATACAAATAGAACCAAAAAAACTGTTCCTTTTGTGAGAAAGGGGAGGTGCGTCAGCAATTTCTTAACATAATATAAACAAATGCCTGGTTTTTCTGTAAACGGAAATAAAAAAAAAGACTCGTGCATGTTAAAGACAAATTTGTTTCTTTACTTTTTAATTTGATTGACCACAAAAACTTAAGGTAACTAAAGATTACTGACTAAAAGATTAAGTTAGGACATTAAAAGCAAAAACGTTCGTTGTTAATACAAATAGAACCAAAAAAACTGTTCCTTTTGTGAGAAAGGGGAGGGTGCGTCAGCAATTTCTTAACATAATATAAACAAATGCCTGGTTTTTCTGTAAACGGAAATAAAAAAAAAGACTCGTGCATGTTAAAGACAAATTTGTTTCTTTACTTTTTAATTTGATTGACCACAAAAACGTGAGGTAACTAAAGATTACTGATTAAAGATTAAGTTACGACATTAAAAGAAAAAACGCTCGCTGTTAATACAAATAGAACCAAAAAAATGTTCCTTATGTGAGAAAGGGGAGAGTGCGTCAGCAATTGCTTACCATAATATAAACAATTGCCTAGTTTTTCTGTAAACGGAAATAAAAAAAATGACTCGTGCATGTGAAAAACAAATTCATATTTCTGTACTTTTTAATTCGATTGACCACAAAAACGTAAGGTAACTAAAGATTACTGACTAAAAGATTAAGTTACGACATTAAAAGCAAAAAAACGCTCGTTGTTAATACAAATAGAAGCAAAAAAAGTGGTCCTTATGTGAGAAAGGGGAGGGTGAGTCAGCAATTTCTTTACATAATATAAACAAATGCGTTGTTTTTCTGTAAACGGAAATAAAAAAAAAGACTCGTGCATGTGTAAAACAAATTTGTTTCTTTACTTTTTAATTTGATTGACCACAAAAACGTGAGGTAACTAAAGAATAATGACTAACAGATTAAGTTACGACATTAAAAGCAAAAAGGTTGGTTTGTTATACAAATAGAGCCAAAAAAAGTGTTCCTTATATGAGAAAGGGGAGGGTGAGTCAGCAATTTCTTAACATAATATAACCAAATGCGTTGTTTTTCTGTAAATGGAAATAAAAAAAAGACTCGTGCATGTGTAAAACAAATTTGTTTCTTTACTTTTTAATTTGATTGACCACAAAAACTTGAGGTAACTAAAGATTACTGACTAAAAGATTAAGTTACGACATTAAAAGCAAAAACGCTCGTTGTCAATACAAATAGAACCAAAAAAAGTGGTCCTTTTGTGAGAAAGGGGAGGGTGCGTCAGCAATTTCTTAACATAATATAAACAAATGCCTGGTTTTTCTGTAAACGGAAATAAAAAAAAAGACTCGTGCATGTTAAAGACAAATTTGTTTCTTTACTTTTTAATTTGATTGACCACAAAAACGTGAAGTAACTAAAGATTACTGAATAAAAGATTAAGTTAAGACATTAAAAGCTAAAACGTTTGTTGTTAATACAAATAGAACCAAAAAAGTGTTCGATATGTCAGATAACGGAGGGTGCTTCAGCAATTACTTACCATAATATAAACAATTGCCTAGTTTTTCTGTCAACGGAAAAAAATAAAGACTCGTGCATGTGAAAAACAAATTTGTTTCTTTACTTTTTAATTTGATTGTCCACAAAAACGTGAGGTAACTAAAGATTACTGATTAAAGATTAAGTTACGACATTAAAAGAAAAAACGCTCGCTGTTCATACAAATAGAACCAAAAAAATGTTCCTTATGTGAGATAAGGGAGTGTGCGTCAGCAATTTCTTACCATAATATAAACAATTGCCTAGTTTTTCTGTAAACGGAAATAAAAAAAATGACTCGTGCATGTGAAAAACAAATTTATATTTCTGTACTTTTTAATTCGATTGACCACAAAAACGTAAGGTAACTAAAGATTACTGACTAAAACATTAAGTTACGACATTAAAAGCAAAAAAAACGCTCGTTGTTAATACAAATAGAAGCAAAAAAAGTGGTCCTTATGTGAGAAAGGGGAGGGTGAGTCAGCAATTGCTTACCATAATATAAACAATTGCCTAGTTTTTCTGTAAACGGAAATAAAAAAAATGACTCGAGCATGTAAAAAAAAATTTATATTTCTGTACTTTTTAATTCGATTGACCACAAAAACGTAAGGTAACTAAAGATTACTGACTAAAAGATTAAGTTACGACATTAAAAGCAAAAAAAACGCTCGTTGTTAATACAAATAGAAGCAAAAAAAGTGGTCCTTATGTGAGAAAGGGAGGGTGAGTCAGCAATTTCTTTACATAATATAAACAAATGCCTGGTTTTTCTGTAAACGGAAATAAAAAAAAAGACTCGTGCATGTTAAAGACAAATTTGTTTCTTTACTTTTTAATTTGATTGTCCACAAATACGTGAGGTAACTAAAGATTACTGACTAAAAGATTAAGTTACGACATTAAAAGAAAAAACGCCCGCTGTTAATACAAATAGAACCAAAAAAAGTGGTCCTTATGTGAGAAAAGGGAGGGTGCGTCAGCAATTGCTTACCATAATATAAACAATTGAAAAGTTTTTCTGTAAAGGGAAACAAAAAAATAGACTCGTGCATGTGAAAAACAAATTTATGTTTCTTTACGTTTTAATTTGAATGTCCACAAATACGTGAGGTAACTAAAGATTACTGACTAAAAGATTAAGTTAAGAACTTAAAAGCAAAAACGCTCGTTGTTAATACAAATAGAAATAAAAAAAGTGTTCCTTATGTGAGAAAGGGGAGGTTGCGTCAGCAATTACTTACCATAATATAAAAAATTGCCTAGTTTTTCTGTAAACGGAAATAAAAAAAAGACTCGTGCATGCGAAAAACAAAGTTGTTCCTTTACTTTTTAATTTGATTGGCCATAAAAACGGGAGGTAACTAAAGATTACTGAATAAAAGATTAAGTTACGACATTAAAAGCAAAAAAGCTCGTTGTTAATACAAATAGAACCAAAAAAAGTGTTCCTTTTGTGAGAAAGGGGAGCGTGCGTCAGCAAGTGCTTTCCATAACATAAACAATTCAACAGTTTTTCTGTAAACGGAAATAAAAAAAATGACTCGTGCATGTTAAAGACAAATTTGTTTCTTTACTTTTTAATTTGATTGACCAGAAAAACGTGAGGTAACTAAAGATTACTGAATAAAAGATTAAGTTACGACATTAAAAGCTAAAACGTTTGTTGTTAATACAAATAGAACCAAAAAAAAGTTTTCGATATGTGAGATAATGGAGGTTGCTTCAGCAATTACTTACCATAATGTAAACAATTGCCTTGTTTTTCTGTAAACGGAAAAAATAAAGACTCGTGCACGTGAAAAACAAATTTATTTCTTTACTTTTTAATTTGATTGTCCACAAATACGTGAGGTAACTAAAGATTACTGACTAAAAGATTAAGTTACGACATTAAAAGAAAAAACGATCGTTGTTAATACAAATAGAACCAAAAAAAGTGTTCCTTTTGTGAGAAAGGGGAAAGTGCGTCAGCAATTGCTTTCCATAACATAAACAATTGAATAGTTTTTCTGTAAACGGAAATAAAAATAAGACTCGTGCATTTGAAAAACAAATTTATTTTCTTAATTTTTAATTTCATTCATAAAAAAACGTGAGGTAACTAAAGATTACTGACTAAAAGATTAAGTTACGACATTAAAAGCAAAAACGCTCGTTGTTAATACAAATACAACCAAAAAAATGTTCCTTATGTGAGAAAGGGGAAAGTGCGTCAGCAATTGCTTACCTTAATATAAACAATTGCCTAGTTTTTCTGTAAACGGAAATAAAAAAAATGACTCGTGCATGTGAAAAACAAATTTATATTTCTGTACTTTTTAATTCGATTGACCACAAAAACGTAAGGTAAATCAAGTTTAATGACTAAAAGATTAAGTTACGAACTTAAAAGCAAAAACGCTCGTTGTTAATACAAATAGAAATAAAAAAAGTGTTCCTTATGTGAGAAAGGGGAGGGTGCGTCAGCAATTACTTACCATAATATAAACAAATGCCTTGTTTTTCTGTAAACGGAAATAAAAAAAAAAGACTCGTGCATGCGAAAAACAAATTCATGTTTCTTTACTTTTTAATTTGATTGACCACAAAAATGTGAGGTAAATCAAGGTTACTGACTAAAAGATTTAGTTACGACATTAAAAGCAAAAACGCTCGTTGTTAATACAAATAGAACCAAAAAAAGTGTTCCTTTTGAGAGAAAGGGGAGGGTGCGTCAGCAATTGCTTACCATAATATAAACAATTGAATAGTTTTTCTGTAAACGAAATAAAAAAAAAGACTCGTGCATGTGAAAAACAAATTTATGTGTCTACTTTTTAATTTGATTGACCACAAACACATGAGATAACTAAAGATTACTGACTAAAAGATTAAGTTACGACATGAAAACCCAAAACGCTCGTTGTTAAAACAAATAGAACCAACAAAAGTTTTCCATTTGTGAGAAAGGGGAGGGTGCGTTAGCAATTCCTTACCATAATATAAACAATTGAATAGTTTTTCTGTAAACGGAAATAAAAAAAAAAGACTCGTGCATGTGAAAAACAAATTTATGTTTCTTTTCTTTTTAATTTGATTGACCACAGAAACGTGAGGTAACTAAAATTACTGACTAAAAGATTAAGTTACGACATTAAAAGCAAAAACGCTCGTTGTTAATACAAATAGAACCAAAAAAGGGTTCCTTTTGTGAGAAAGGGGGGTGCGTCAGCAATTGCTTACCATAATATAAACAATTGCCTTGTTTTTCTGTAAACGGAAATAAAAAAAAAAGAGTCGTGCATGTGAAAAACAAAATGGTTTCTTAATTTTTTAATTTGATTGAAGACAAAAAGTGAGGTAACTAAAGATTACTGACTAAAAGATTAAATTACGACATTAAAAGCAAAAATGCTCGTTGTTAATACAAATAGAACCAAAAAAGTGTTCCTTTTGTGAGAAAGGGGAAGGTGCGTCATCAATAATTTACCATAATATAAACAATTGAATAGTTTTTCTGTAAACGGAAATAAAAAAAGACTCGTGCATGTAAAAAACAAATTTATGTTTCTTTACTTTTTAATTTGATTGTTCACAAACACATGAGGTAACTAAAGTTTAATGACTAAAAGATTAAGTTACGAACTTAAAAGCAAAAACGCTCGTTGTTAATACAAATAGAAATAAAAAAAGTGTTCCTTATGTGAGAAAGAGGAGGGTGCGTCATCAATTTCTTACCATAATATAAAAAATTGCCTTGTTTTTCTGTAAAAGGAAATAAAAACAAGACTCGTGTATGCGAAAAACAAATTCATGTTTCTTTACTTTTTAATTTGATTGACCACAAAACCGTAAGGTTACTAAAGATTACTGACTAAAACATTAAGTTACGACCTTAAAAGCAAAAACGCTCGTTGTTAAGACAAATAGAACCAAAAAAAAAGTGTTCCTTATGTGAGAAAGGGGAGAATGCGTCAACAATTTCTTACCATAATATAAACAAATTCCTAGGTTTTCTGTAAAAGGAAATAAAAAAAAGTGTCGTGCATGTGAAAAACAAATTTGTTTCTTAATTTTTTAATTTGATTGACCACAAAAACGTGAGGTAACTAAAGATTACTGACTAAAAGATTAAGTTACGACATTAAAAGCAAAAATGCTCGTTGTTAATACAAATAGAACCTTTACTATTACAAATTTATGAACCTTTACTTTTTAATTTGATTGTCCACAAACACATGAGGTAACTAAAGATTAATGACTAAAAGATTAAGTTACGACATTAAAAGCAAAAACGCTCGTTGTTAATACAAATAGAACCAAAAAAAGTGTTCCTTATGTGAGAAAGGGGAGGGTGAGTCAGCAATTTCTTAACATAATATAAACAATTGAATAGTTTTTCTGTAAACGGAAACAAAAAAATAGACTCGTGCACGTGAAAAACAAATTTATGTTTCTTTACGTTTTAATTTGAATGTCCACAAATACGTGAGGTAACTAAAGATTACTGACTAAAAGATTAAGTTACGAAATTAAAAGCAAAAACGCTCGTTGTTAATACAAATAGAAATAAAAAAAGTGTTCCTTATGTGAGAAAGGGGAGGTTGCGTCAGCAATTACTTACCATAATATAAAAAATTGACTAGTTTTTCTGTAAACGGAAATAAAAAAAAGACTCGTGCATGCGAAAAACAAAGTTGTTCCTTTACTTTTTAATTTGATTGGCCATAAAAACGGAGGTAACTAAAGATTACTGAATAAAAGATTAAGTTACGACATTAAAAGCAAAAAAGCTCGTTGTTAATACAAATAGAACCAAAAAAAGTGTTCCTTTGTGAGAAAGGGGAGCGTGCGTCAGCAATTGCTTTCCATAACATAAACAATTCAACAGTTTTTCTGTAAACGGAAATAAAAAAAATGACTCGTGCATGTTAAAGACAAATTTGTTTCTTTACTTTTTAATTTGATTGACCAGAAAAACGTGAGGTAACTAAAGATTACTGAATAAAAGATTAAGTTACGACATTAAAAGCTAAAACGTTTGTTGTTAATACAAATAGAACCAAAAAAAAGTTTTCGATATGTGAGATAATGGAGGTTGCTTCAGCAATTGCTTACCATGATATAAACAATTGCCTTGTTTTTCTGTAAACGGAAATAAAAAAAATGACTCGTGCATGCGAAAAATAAAAATTCATTTTTCTTTACTTTTTAATTTGATTGACCACAAAAACGTAAGGTTACTAAAGATTACTGACTAAAACATTAAGTTACGCCATTAAAAGCAAAAACGCTCGTCTTTAAGACAAATAGAACCAAAAAAAGTGTTCCTTATGTGAGAAAGGGGAGGGTGCGTCAGCAATTACTTACCATAATATAAAAAATTGCCTAGTTTTTCTGTAAACGGAAATTAAAAAAAAGAGTCGTGCATGTGAAAAACAAAATGGTTTCTTAATTTTTTAATTTGATTGACCACAACAACGTGAGGTAACTAAAGATTACTGACTAAAAGATTAAGTTACGACATTAAAAGCAAAAATGCTCGTTGTTAATACAAATAGAACCAAAAAAAGTGTTCCTTATGTGAGAAAGGGGAGGGTGCGTCAGCAATTACTTACCATAATATAAAAAATTGCCTAGTTTTTCTGTAAACGGAAATTAAAAAAAAGAGTCGTGCATGTGAAAAACAAAATGGTTTCTTAATTTTTTAATTTGATTGACCACAAAAACGTGAGGTAACTAAAGATTACTGACTAAAAGAGTAATTTACGACATTAAAAGCAAAAATGCTCGTTGTTAATACAAATAGAACCAAAAAAAGTGTTCCTTTTGTGAGAAAGGGGAAGTTGCGTCATCAATAATTTACCATAATATAAACAATTGAATAGTTTTTCTGTAAACGGAAATAAAAAAAGACTCGTGCATGTAAAAAACATATTTATGTTTCTTTACTTTTTAATTTGATTGTCCACAAACACATGAGGTAACTAAAGATTAATGACTAAAAGATTAAGTTGCGAACTTAAAAGCAAAAATGCTCGTTGTTAATACAAATAGAAATAAAAAAAGTGTTCCTTATGTGAGAAAGGGGAGGGTGCGTCAGCAATTACTTACCATAATATAAAAAATTGCCTAGTTTTTCTGTAACGGTTTAAAGTTCAATATGAAAATAAAACTAAAATTATTCCAATGTTGCAAAGGAATACTTAAATTATTATTTGCCTATAAGCAAGTGCCCAAAAAATCAAACAATATGACTTATTATGAATCAAGTAAATTTCATTAAGATATGTGACTACCCAAAATTCGCAGTTTTGTTGAAAATTTTCAAAATTACTTTTGTGTTTTTATTTTATAGCCTATACATTTCAGATTCCATAAAACACTCTATTTTTGTTTCTACGATATCTAGAAGAAAATTTATAGCATAATTAGTAAACTGGAATTGGAGTTAACAAAACCAGATGCTGATCCCTACACAAAATATTTTTAAGATATTGAATTTAAATTTTCAGAACATGTTTTATTTAGTTGTACCTGTGTTATGAATCAAAATCTAATCTCTGTGTATATACAGTGAACCCAAAAAGTGTTCGTACGCTTGCAATTTCATATAAGATTTATTGTTTCTGACTAATAAAAATTAAAATTTTGGAATTGCAATTTTTTTATATCTGCAACTTGTTCTTGGCGGAATGACATAATTATTTTTTTAAAAAATAGTATAGCTATTATTTTTAAAAATTAATAATCAAAAAGCTACTGAAAAATTATGCCACTAAAGTCTTCGTACACTTAACAAAAATCTCAACATAGCTTTATATATATATAAATATTGTATTTCTTTCTTAATTTAGAACTTAGTAGGATACCTTTTAGTGTCCACAACAACCTTTAAATGTCTTGGTATAGATTTAATCAGTTTTTTGTAATTTCTGCATCGATTTACCTCCATGCTTCAGTGATTATTGTTTTTACTTCCCATTTATGTGTTTATATGTCATGTTTTCTTTTTATTTTAAATCTAGTTCTTCCCAAATATGCTCTGCTGGGCTAAATAAATTGATTGAGGAGGTGTTTTCAAAATTTTGGGTGCAGTTTTAGAGACACCAGTGGTGTACATTGAGAGCAGTTCGCCTGGCGTCATTATACTGTTAAAAAATGAAGTCGTCTAAAATATCCAAATTTTGAGAGGATAATTTAAAATTTCTCTTTAAAATATTTAAATAGAGCTCATGATTCTAAATACCATCAAAAAATACCAAATTACCTAATCCTGAAGACTATTTACATCCCCCTTCCCCTGCAAGAACACCTCTGTGTTGAAGCATGGAGTTGGAGGAGCTCTTGTTCCACATAAATTCACTGGATTAAATGCCTCATTTTTTCCTTTAAAACTATTATATGCCCATCAGAACCAAAAATGTTGAATTTTCTGTCATCCCAATCACTTTCCTGTCAATTTTGAATTTTCTGAAACTTAGTCACAAGAATCTAGTTGGATGAATGAACCATGGAAGTGGAAGTGTTCTTGCATGAGGGCGTAAATCAGCTACAGAATTAGGTAATTTTTGATGGTATTGAGAATCATGAGCTCTAGTTAAATATTTTAAAGAGAAATTTTAAATTGTCTGTCCAAAATTTGATATTGAATATGACTTCCTTTTTTAACAGGATAATGATGCTCCCTATGCACATCGCGCTGGTGTTTTTATAACGGCCCCAAAATTTTGTGAAAACACCTCCTCAATCAATTTATTTAGTCCAGCAGAGCATATTTGGGAAGAACTAGATTTAAAATAAAAAGAAAACATGACATATAAACACATAAATGGGAAGTAAAAACAATAATCACAGAAGCATGGAGGTAAATCGATGCAGAAATTACAAAAAACTGATTAAATCTATACCAAGACATTTAAAAGTTGTTGTGGACACTAAAAGATATCCTACTAAGTTCTAAATTAAGAAAGAAATACAAAACTTAAAGCTATGTTGAGATTTTTGTTAAGTGTACAAAGACTTTTGTGGCGTAATTTTTCAGTAGCTTTTTGATTATTAATTTTTAAAAATAATAGTTATACTATTTTAAAAAAATAATTATGTCATTCCATTAAGAACAAGTTGTAGATATCATAAAAAATTACAATTTCTATACATTAATTTTTATAGGAAACTGCAAGTGTACGAACACTTTTGGGGTTCACTGTATTTATGTACTTCATTGCATTTAAATTTTAAAAAAATCATTAATGTTTTAAAAAATCGAGTTTTTGCATAAAATTTGGCATATTTAAAAAACTTTTAATTCCTAATACATATAAAGATGTTCCATTATTTATATACTGTATAAATATTATTTGAATACATTCATGAGAATTTTGTGTAAAAGATCCTAATTGCTATTTTTCATGAAAATTTTACTAAACTCGACAATTTTTATAATCTATAAAACTCTCCAGAAAACAGCAAAAGGGTTAAAAAATTAGTTAAACATGAAGCTAAAGAGTTTGAGCTATAAATATGGTGAGTTTAAGAAATGTACAACGAGTAGAACATTTTTCATATTGTATTTAAATCTTTAAAAGCATTGTCTGAGAAACTATGTTTTTTGGCTTCACGGTAAAGTTCACAAATGGATTTCTTTTTAAGATATTGAATTGAAATTTTCAGAAATTTTTAATTTTTATTATAGACTATAATTCTATGTATGTATTTATGCATTTTATTGCACATACAATTTGTGAGAAAAAAACATGTTTTTTTTTAAAAAATTGACAGATTTTAAAAATATTATAAATCTTATCTCTCTAGGCACAGATAATGTTATTTTTGTGCAGTTTTAATATTAATTGAATATATTAAGTAGAATTTTCAGTACAAGGTTTACTGTAACTGCAATTTTTCACTAAAAATTCCCAATCTATCCAAAATAATTTAAAATTTTGTGGAATTGTATTTTAATTCCTGACTCAAGTGTAGTATAGGGGGAGAGGGCCTTTCGATTTGGCGATTTTTCTTTGGATTTTTATATAGATATTATGGTGAGATTAATTCATTCTGGCTTCGGGAAACCTATCGCTTGGCGATCGATTTTGGTCACCAAAAACATTTAACATCGCCAAGGTCCCCCCCCCCTATACTACACTTTAACCTTAATTCCTAGTTCTATGCACACCCTTTTTAAAGAAAAAAGTGTTTTTTTAGTGGAAAATTTATGTTTCAATAAAATGCTCCGAAGGTAGCCACATACCTTAAATTTATGTTTTTTTAAGTAATCCGTCAAATAAAGGTAGATTTTTATCACATTTTTTCGCAAAATTCCTATAAAAGCCTTATAATAAAAACAAGGAACATACTTTTGTAAAACAAATAGGTGAAAACTTTAATTCAAAAGTCAAGAAAAAGACTGTTTTGATTTAAAGTCATAACAAAATAAAAACAATATAGTACTCATGTGTCGTCCGCGGGTAGCGTGGTAGAAACAAAAAATAGTTCGGAAGATTTATGAGAACTAAATTTATTGTTGAACCCCTATATTTAAAATATGTAGCCAGTATATTAAAAAAACTTCTTTAATCCTGAATATTTTTTTTATTTTTTTGATAGTGTTAATTAACCATTTTTTGAAATTTTGAGTATAAATGTAGTGTTTCATATTCTAAAAGGCACGCGTTCAAATCTGATATAAACAAACTCATTTCAGAATGAGTATGCCCATGTGCTCTGTTTTGAGTATTTCTTTTTTTTCCGTGTGAGTCAGCAATTTCTTACCATAATATAAACAATTTTCTAGTTTTTCTGTAAACCGAAATAAAAAAAAAAAGACTCGTGCATGTGAAAAACAAAATTGTTTCTTAATTTTTTTAATTTGATTGACCACAAAAGCGTGAGGTAACTAAAGATTACTGACTAAAAGATTAAGTTACGACATTAAAAGCAAAAAAAAAACGGATCGTTGTTAATAGAAATAGAACCAAAAAAAGTGTTCCTTATGTGAGAAAGGGGAGGGTGTCAGCAATTCCTTACCATAATATAAACAATTGAATAGTTTTTCTGTAAACGGAAATAAAAAAAAAGACTCGTGCATGTGAAAAACAAATTTATGTTTCTTTACTTTTTATTTTGATTGACCACAAAAACGTGAAGTAACTAAAGATTACTGACTAAGAGATTAAGTTACGACATTAAAACCAAAAAAACGCTCGTTGTTAATACAAATAGAACCAAAAAAAGTAGTCCTTATGTGAGAAAGGGGAGGGTGCGTCAGCAATTTCTTAAAATAATATAAACAAATTCCTTGTTTTTCTGTAAACGGAAATTTAAAAAAAAGACTCGTGCATGTGAAAAACAAATTTTTTTCTTTACTTTTTAATTTGATTGACCACAAAAATGTGAGGTAACTAAAGATTACTGACTAAAATATTAAGTAACGACATTAAAAGAAAAAACGCTCGTTGTTAATACAAATAGAACCAAAAAAAGTGTTCCTTTTGAGAGAAAGGGGAGGGTGCGTCAGCAATTGCTTACCATAATATAAACAATTGAATAGTTTTTCTGTAAACGAAATAAAAAAAAAGACTCGTGCATGTGAAAAACAAATTTATGTTTCTACTTTTTAATTTGATTGACCACAAACACATGAGATAACTAAAGATTACTGACTAAAAGATTAAGTTACGACATTAAAAGCAAAAACGCTCGTTGTTAATACAAATAGAACCAAAAAAAGTGTTCCTTTTGTGAGAAAGGGGGGGGGGTGCGTCATCAATTTCTGACCATAATATAAACAATTGCCTAGTTTTTCTGTAAACGGAAATAAAAAAAAAGACTCGTGCATGCGAAAAACAATTTTGTTTCTTTTCTTTTTAATTTGATTGACCACAAAAACGTGAGGTAACTAAAGATTACTGACTAAAAGATTAAGTTACGACATTAAAAGCAAAAACGCTCGTTGTTAATACAAATAGAACCAAAAAAAGTGTTCCTTATGTGAGAAAGGAGAGGATGAGTCAGCAATTACTTACCATAATATAAACAATTGAATAATTTTTCTGTAAACGGAAATTTAAAAAAAGGCCTCGTGCATGTGAAAAACAAATTTATGTTTCTTTTCTTTTTAATTTGATTGACCACAGAAACGTGCTTTTTAGTTTTTTTAACTACAATTCCTAGCTAGATATACTTATAGTTACCTACATACTCAAATTACAGTTAAAATTACTTATTCCTTTAGTTTTATTTTAACCATAGTAATATTTTACTGACAAATACAAATATATTCCTGGAGTCTCTCAAGTAACTGAAGTATTTATCTTTTTCGTGTACTACATAATTATTTTATTATTATTAAATTAATACTTTTTGGTAAGAGTAGCTTTTTGCCTTGATTCAGTCACTACTATGTTTTGAATATGTGTTTGGGTCCAAAATCTGTACATAAATTCAGCGCAGGTTATGCATATTTTAATGTAATTTTAGGTAGGTTACCTTTTTCTTGTAATGGATTTATAAATGATATCCATTATTTTTAAAAGAATTTCGTTCAGTATCATTAACATAAAGGAAAAAGTTTGGCTAGGCAGAAAACTTGCTAAAGATCACTTTTATATAAATTATTTTACATATAATAGCTGTCCTACAATGTTCATAACACTGCAGCATCGATATTTTTTAAATTCTAATGTTTGTTTTAAATTACAATATCGGTTTTGTATGTTTCATTTATCTTAAGTATTCTAATGATTTATGTCTCTATAGTAGGGAATAATTAAGAACACACACACAGACACAGAAACACACACGCACACACACACGTACACACACAGAAACACACGCATACACACACACGTATATATATATTACCTAATAATTTTTTCAACTTAACTTTTTTTCTGGAATTTAGAAGAATACAAAATTTTCATTTAAAGTATTCTCAGACAGTAAATCTTTTGGTAATTTCAATTACTTTCGTATCTTCTGTCATCTCAAAGTCTTATTCATTTTTAATACAAGATTTAAAATGGTTTCACACAATGTGTGTGTGTGTGTGTAGACTATCTTTTTGTTTGTCATTAGATATCCTGATACAGAAATGTATTTTTTTTCTTTGTAATAAAAAAAATTCACAATGTATTTTATTTTCAATGTCTGATCCATGTATATGTTATGAATGATCGAGTTTAATGCTTACAATATGAATTATGAGTTTTTGCTTACAATATGAATTCTGCGGTAATGAAAAAAAAGGGGAAAAAAGCTCCTATCTCATCTCCAATCACTGTTAGATGCGTGTTCGGGAAAGTAGAGATCCCATTAGTTTCCACCCCCTTGGTACGCTATTGTCAACAGCCCCGAACCTTTTAATCATCACGAAAGGGGATTGCGAGGAAGACAATTTTTTCCCAGCACAGGGAGGAGGGTTCTCGAAATGATTCAATCGCATTATTTCTACCATTTATACTCTTCGATAAAAAATAATGATATAATTATACAATTCATTTCCTACTTTAGCGGTTGCATTGGGTGCAATCAAGAAGAAGGGAAATTCGGATGTCCGTTAGAGCTTTAAAATTTTTTTTGAAAAAAAGGTTTTGTCGGCATAAATTGCTATTGATTACCTTGGAAAAATTGTGTCGCTGTTACTAAAAGCGAGAACCATTTGTTGAACCACTGCAGTCGGACTTCCATTTTACAAAGCTCTATTTTACGAATTTCTCAATTTTCGAACTTTTTCCGGGAGCCAAGAATATTTTACAATTTTCTTCGTAAAATATTCTTTGCGCCCTTCATTAAGTAGAGGTCCGACTATACCTTAATACTATAAATTAGAAATTAAGTAGAGACAAAATTCTTTACATCTTAAATATGTCTCCATAAAAAAAAAAAGAGTTAATAATTTTTTGCGAAATTAATTTACATCTTACAGCAAACAAATTATATACAAATCAGGTGTGTTGACTAGAAACTTAACAATATTATGTAACCATTATTTTATTATTGAATTGTAACATAGCACACAAGACTGACCCTAAAAATTATTATTCATATAAATTACATAATTGTGACAAAATTATATACTATTACTCTTACATATTTGCAGACATTTTCACTATTTACTTTTATTACTATATAGTACTAATATTTAAAAAAAAATATATGTAACTTTAATATATGTGATTCATCTATATAAATTGATACATTTCCATCAATTATGCATTTTTGAGCAATTACTACAGTAGTAGTTTTTTTAGTTAATGTGTAGCACTTGAAGCAACACTTGGATTACTTTTTATGAACCTTGCTATTTCGAATCACAGTCTAGTAACGAGGATGCTACCTAAGCTGGCCAGCACCGAACTCAAAATTAAGACTCATCAGACAACCATTTTCAGAAGAACAAGAATAGAACTTTCTACCCTCCAGTTAGAAGTTCATTTCTCCACCAACCAGAAGGGGTCGCTTTAGTTTAGTCGTTATGGTCGTGGGCACCTGGCCGGAGTGGCGTGAGGGTTCTAGTCTTGGTTCCACTGAAGACCTGCCATGTAGAGGGGGTCAATGAACGTCAAATCTATGGAAGCTAAATGCTTTCCTTTTGGAGTGGCGTGGTAGCTAGGAGAAGAAAGTGTCGTCATTTGGCTCCAAAGTACATCAATAGCCCTTGTGTTGCTTTGTAGTGTGATGTAATCTAACTCTTCTTTCTCCCACCAACCAGCTTATCGCAATACTTGACCTTTACAGTCAAATCCAGGCGTATAACAAAAATTCTTAACCCGGCATCACTCGCGCTTAAAAAAAGACCTAAATTTCTCGCGCTGGCTGTGTCTTACCCATGGGTGTATACATTCTGTTTTTACCGTAAAAATTGTATACAAAGGTTAAAAAATAAGAAAAGTAGGAAATACAGTATGTTTATTACATTTTTCAAACGTAAATTTCGTTTTTCTGTTCTTTTTATAAGGGTATTCAGTGCATTGTTTATACTCTTCTTTAATCTCGTCGTGAGTGAGTGCGAGGTTTTAACTGAATCTTAATCTTTTTTTAATCTGTATCTTTGTCAAACTAAATATATAGTAGTAAACTTCTCTATTCTTTAAATTAAAAAGATTTTGGAGCTTCTTTTTTACTTTCTCTTATTTTGTTCCAACAATAGTTTTTTTTTTTTTAAAGTTCATCTGAAAGTGGATAAGATGTGTACCAGTTATCTCCTTTAAAATTACGTTCTTCTCAAATATTTTTGTATCTCTACATATAAAACATGTTTTTTCAACAGAGTCTCCCTTTTCTAAATCTGGACCGATTTCAGTGGTGGAATCCTACTTGCTGTTATACTCTTCATCATTGGATTTTTCTTCATTATAATCGCGCAGAGAATTTCTTCATCCGAAAATACTGTTGTACTATATCTATTTAATATTGTGTCTTTTAAATTACTTAAATATGACATTTCTTCATCATAATTACAATAATACGCCATAGCATAAGGAAGATTTAAAACGTACTCATGTATTCAGAACTGTAACGGTGATTCACGCGCAGGGTATGACATACATGAAGAGACGATATCCAAAAATATATATTTTGAATTCGCCTACAAGCTAAAACCCTCCAAAGGACCTTAAAGTTAGCTACACGAGGAACTATCCATTTTCCAAAAAAGGTTTAGAAGGAGCGTTAAAAAAAGTTAGACGGTGGGTATGACACACCCTGCTCGAGAAGTGCCGGGTTAACACAAAAATAAATTGGAAAATTATGTGTGCACGTAAAACGCAGAGTGCAAAAATAATAGCTCTAAAATTAAAAAAGAGAGATGAGCTCACAAAAAGTTTAGAATTCAGCATATATTGAAGTATTGTTTATTTAAAAAGAAATGATTACCTTATAAACTTAAAGAATTGTAATTCTTGAAATATAATATTTTTCAAATGCTCGGGATAATATCTGAACATAAGACTTCAAAACATAACATCATTGCATATTTGCATATGTTCTGCAAGTTTCTTCGGAAACAAGTGAAATAAAAAAAAATTTCAATTATTTCCAACTTAGGTAAACAAAGAACAATTTTATTTTTGTTATTTCTATTAAATAGTTAGAATTAATATAAATATGTATATACATGTGACAGAGTCACAATATTAAGTGACAAAACAGAGAGTGATTTTCCTTGCAATTTACCATTTTCCTTTCTATATGGGGTGTTAGACAATTTTTTTTTGTTTATTCGTATTTATTTATTAACTAAACTTATAATTATTCTTATAAAATTGTTTAATAAAAAAAATCCCATTCTCAGATGTTAGGCTTTCCCAGGTGGGATTTGCGCTATAGGAACACAATGAACGATTTTTCTTTCTATATATGCTGTTGGACAATTTTTTTTGTTTGTTCCTATTTATTGATTTTTTAATTAATGAATTAATATTTGAAAAAAAAACTGTATTAACATCAAGTGTCATCCACTACAAGTTTTAAAAAATGATTTTGAACTTCTTGAATGGATGAATAGAACGTATTTTATTAACGATTGAAAATTTGAACAAGATGTATATATATATATATATATATATATATATATATATATATATATATATATATATATATATATATAGGGAGTGAGTAAACTATTAGTAGGAATTGAAAAAAGGGGGTACGCCTTATACTCCAGATTTTACGGTACATAATAACCGTAAATAATTAATTTTTTTCATCTTTGAAATAAATTCCTATGGTGACATAATTATTAACAAATCGTAAGCCTGTATTAATCTGTGGTGGTTTTAGTTGGTGACTGAATTGTATTAAAGATACGACAGTATATTTTTGAATGATCCAAGCTTTCTAAGTATAAAAATATTGATGGATCATTGGAGGACAATTACTTATCTTAGTTGTATTCGTATCACATTTAATGAAACATTTATACAGTTAATGTTTTAAAATTTAGTTGTGAATATTAGGTAAATAGTTATTATCAGTTGTTAAAAATCTTAAATATATTTTTACTACTTTCTCCTTATCAATTCAGATAGAAATTTCAGATTGATCATATTTTAAGTTATCCTACTTTTACTACCGTAACACTTTTTCAAAAGTTTAAAAATGAAAAAAGAAAAAAAAAACAGTTTTCAAAGATTATAAAGCAGCATAATATGTGAACATACGCTTCGACCAATATTTTTATAGTTAAAAAAGTCAAATATATTTATAGAAATACGTAATTAGATATCATTGGTTGATAATTATTTGTGTCTGTTGGTAGAACAAAAAGAATATTTAGGAAATTTTAAAAATAAATAATAACATTTTCTTTATAAAAAAAGTAATTTTCACCAAATAAATTTTTTCACAAGGTTCTCTAGATGTAACAATATGAGTCGGTAGTATAAACCTAATTTTAAAAAAAAATGATGAAAGAAAAAAAAATCCTTTCATTCGAAAATCAGAAAACTTATTTAATATTGCTCAAAAAACAATCGTATTAACACATTTTTAATAATAACCAGGGAAGAAAGGATTTTTAAAATCTCACCCTCTTCTCTAGGAGACACCGTATAGAAGATATATATATATATATATATATACATATATATAGTCAAGTACCGCATTGGGAGAGTAGTGTGCATGTTTCTATATTCAGAAACATTGTTATTAATTACACACAACGCAATAAATTTCTAGTTTCAAATAAATCAGAAAAAATAAAAAACTATAAACATTTTACTAAATACTGTTTAAGTCAAAACTACCCAATTAGTTTTATTAATAGATATTTGAATAAAGAAATTCTAAATAGTGAGGATTAAATTTCCATAGTTTATTAACAGGTTATTATTATAAATTTATTATTCCTCCTAGATAGTTATAGATACCCCATTTTTTAATTTTAGATAAAATTACTTTTCTTAAATTTATATTTTAATTTTTATATTTTTAAATCATAAAGTCTTAGTATCTTAGTGTCCCTAAGATGATGGTAGTATGTTTATAATTCTTAATTTATTATTTCTATTCTTTTCATACTTTTGCTAAGTGCTACTTTTCAACCATTGCTTTGCTTTGAATATGTATTTGGGTCCAGAATGTGACAATAACTTCTTTATTGTACTCAGATTTAGCGCGGGCTCTACGTTTCTGTATGGAATTCTTAGGTAAGTAACCTTTTTCTCATAATGGATTTAGATTTCCTATACATTATTTTCAATCGGCTTTTGCTCAGTATTATTAACAGAAAGGGGGAAGGTTGGCTTACCACAAAACATGTTGTGAACTCCACTTTTATATAAAATTTATATATATATATATAAGCTGTCCTAAGTCAGTAATGTTGATAATACTGTGTAGCATCTATTCTTTTATATATATATTTTTTATATTTAACTCTATTATTTTAATTTTTCACATTTTCTTTTAAATTATGTTATCTGGTTATCTTGCAATTTCAATTCTTCTCAGTTTTAATCATGTTTATTCAACTCTCTCTTGTAGAGAAATTTTGATTATATATATATATATATATGATCAGTTTGAAGACCGCTTTTAATGATATAAAATGGCCTTGACAACTTAAAAAATTAGATAATTTAAGGGGGCAGGTACGATTTACACAAAACTTTTTAATTTAATGATTTACATGATTTTTTGGTTGCCTCCTATGTGGAGACAGATGTATGAAACAGATTTTGTGCTCACAATTTCATAAAAAGGCAACCACTTAATTTCTTAAGGGAGGAACTTGAAATTTAGGAAGTGAATTTAAAATGTTACTCCTCCTGCAAAAATTGACGTACATATATGAAATTTGATTTACAAGTATGTCAACCTGTGAATAACAAAAGTTGGTATGGGTTTTGTGATAACACGACTGGTATTTTGCAATACTTCATTTTATGAACTGCTATTGAAAATTCCCTAAAAAAATTGTGTAAATTCTAAATTCAATTATTTTTTTAAAATTAAGTATTGTTTTGATTGAAAAATGCATACCAATTTTTGTTACATGTACTATTAGCAATAGGTAAAAAAATTTCCAAGTATTATGAACAGTAGAAAAAAAAGCCCTTAGCATTTTAAATAGAGACAAACTAGTTACTTTATTTTTCCGAGATAAGTAGGTTTAAAGTTTTGATTTGCCATTAGAATATGAATAAAAACAAACTTAAAAGATATCACAACTCTGCGTTTTTCAAACTTAGAGCTTCAAATTTTGTGAGTTTGTGGAAAAGTATATAAAAAATAATTTAGGCTAAAAAAATTAGATTTGATTTTTTGACCGATTTTTGTGCATTAAATCGTGCTGTGTCCCCTTAAAATATTAATAAATTCTGTGCTTTAGTATTTTATTCCATGAATATACATATAATAACAAAGTCTTTTTATAAAAGTAAAATAGCTCAATTTGAACTATGTAAGGGAAGATCGGTTATGGAATAAGCATTATTCAGTTTTTTTTTCACTTAAAAAAGTCCCGTAAGTTGAAGGCATTTTAAAAAAAAGCACGAGTGTTCTTTTATGTATGTATAATCTCCCCTCTCACCCATTCTGAAAGTAATTTACATATGAAATAGCGAAATCAGCTGCACGTTTCCTTTTAATCTCTGCAGTCTTGCGGTGAGGTGGGTTATGCAAACACGTCTGCGTTTGAAATTCTTTTGAATTTAAGGTATCCGAACACGTTCGGAGTACTTTTTAACAAAATAGCATACTAAAACATTATAAATGCTCTTATAGGACTCAATACCAATAAATATTACTATTTAACTATCAACATTTAAAATAAATTACCTGAATTTTACAAAAATCTTAATTATAAGTGAAATTTTAGCAATGTTTTTCAAAAACTTCAAAGCAGTTAAGAGAAAAAAGTAACAAACATATATTAGTAAAAGTATACGAAAAAAAATTAGATGCATTTATCTAGAAAATGTACTAAAATTTTAATTTTTTATTAAAATTTGAAAATTTTAGAGCTGATTGTGTAAACATCATAAATGTTAAATTTTTTATGAGACCATTATTTATATAACAAGCCATAAATCAAAAAGTATTCATACAATAAGAAATATTTTAGTACATTCTCTAGAAAATAACATAAATATCAAGTTTAAAAAGTTTTATAAAAATACATCTGTAATATTTTGAGTTATCAGACTCGCATGATAGATTTTGAGCAATTTAAATGCCCACTTCTGGTAGATCAAAAACCCACTTTCGGTTTTTCTAACTTTATAAAATTGATTGTAACTTGGCCTCTAGGTTGTGTAGAAACAAAATAAAGTATGTTTCGTAAAGTCAAAAGATAGCTCTATTCAATAAAATAAAAAACAAAAATATATGTCTTGATTGAATTTGGTCATTTTCAACGTGTTCGGATACCTTAAGTAATTACATTGGGATTAGTGGTAGAATAATATCTATAAGCAAAAAAATAGTATTTTGAATATAACAAAATAAATGCGAGATTATATTACGAAAGTATTGAATGAAGACAATGATTTTGATATTGTGGAATATGGTACCCAATTTGTCTTTAATTTGATAAAGATCTGCGTGATAAAAATTTAGAAAAATATCCGCACAATAGAGTAACTCTGAAATAAATACATCAAATAAAAACAGATAACAGAAAAAATAATGATTATGGCCCTTTTTATACGAGAAAAACATAAAATCTCAAAGCAAAAAACACATAAAAAAAGGCAAAATCTTTGAAAATCGAGAAAAAATATCAAAAATTGCCTTGAACACAATACATGCGAAGTTAATTGCTTAGAAAACTACACACGTCACAAATTTATTGATATATATATATATATGAATATCATTGTTGAACTAATTAACTTCAATAATAAGAGTACACAAAGAATAGGAGCTGAGTATTCTAATAACAAAAATTATGCGTACTATTAAAATATAGAACAATAATTGTTAATGAGATTTACAGACAGGTATCTGCTAATGTGTTGAAAATTGTTGCTTCTGGCGAAAGTTCAAGTATTTATACAGCTTTTCCGGAATTTTTCTCTTGTCTTAAAAAATTTTAAATACAATATCATTGTATAATTTTTCACAGGAGATATTCATATATTATAATAAAAAAGCACGTGAAAGTCTTAAGTTTTTTGAGTTAAGTTTAAATAAAGTTATACCTCTTTATGACTTTATAATTACCATACACTCATGTATGGAGACAAAAGATATTTATGAACTCATTTTAATGATTCAATTAATGTCATTTTCAAATCATTATGCGAGTCCTTTTAAATTGTTTTTATCAATACAATCGAAGTTTATTTCTAAGTTTTAAATATTATTAACTTACAGAAACAGTATTTATATTCTCTTACAACATCATGAAATGCACATATGTATATATATGTTGTACAGTTTTGGAAAAAAAACTTTGGAAAAAATAAACTTATTTAAAATTATAAAGTTTGAAAACTTTATAATTTTGATATAATAAATTTTATTTTCAATAAAATAATGTAACTGGATTTTTTCGATTACTTAGTTAATTAAATTTAAAAATCTTCTAGTTCATTGAATCAGTTAAATCCTTTTTAGTTTAATGAGATAATCGCTTTTATTAAATATACTTATGTATTACTGTAGCATGTAGCTACTTTCTTAGCTACTTCTACTTTTATTTATATATATATATATAATATAATAAATTGAAAAAATAACAAGATTAAACTATCAACTAATAAAGCCAGAAGATAGAAACCATATTTTAAGACACATAACTATAAAAAAATGGTGGAAATGTATATTGTACAAGATTAAAATAAACGTATGTATAGCAGGAAACAGAGTTAGAACTTTAATATATATATATCATTGGCAAAAAAACCCATTTTTTAAAAAAACAATGTCGTTTTTATCCATATGCTTAAGGAATTAATGAATGCAGTTAAGTAAATACTTACCTTTTTGTTTAAATTTCTAAAGCAATAAATTTGTATGAAATATTTCATTTCAATTAATCAAATTGATTCACTTAATGTTTTTAATTTAGTTTGTTCCGTGGCTTAGAGATATCGTAAGCTTAAGGTTGCGAGTTCAACCTCGTCTGGAATCAATAGATTTGCTGGATGTGAAAATCGTAGGCACACATGTCACATGATTATGCGGCATGAAAAAGATCATTAGAGTATCAATTTGGCTTTGTTTTTTTTTTAGCAAAATTAAACCACGGGAGTATTTATCATCCAACGACAGCTTGAATTAAAAACTAATTCAAGCGTAAAAATTTGGTAACGAGGCAGCCGCTAGATGGTGCCACCATTAAGCGGCTCTCACATTTGGGAACTTGCCGTGTCTGCAAAGGCTAATTTGCTAAAGCTCAGCTCCATTAAAAAATTATTTTCTTCCTTTAAAAAAATATTTATTATATTGTTTCATGTGTGTGAAATTTATACCAGAAAATCGTTCTTTTTTTTTTTTAAATTTAAACTCTTTAGTTTCAAATTATTCCCTGTCTTTGTAGTCGCGGTATCATAGTTTTTGTGATCACGATTTCGTGATTGGTAGATCATAAATTCGAGTCCTAATGCCACCGAAGACCCCCCAGGAGGAGGGGCTAAGGCACGTTAATTCTTTCGAGGTTGAAAGTCCTCCCGTTTGGGTTTTGTGAAAGCTTGGAGAGGGAGGTACCCCCACAAGGTGGCGTCTCTTAATCTTGATTCAAAATTATCAGGTCCTTTGCCAACAGCCCTCGTGTTGCTTTACAATGAGTCATTAATATACACTCACTGTTTCAGTTTGTTTGATTTCCTCTATATGAACTATAACAAATTCTGCTTAAGATTAATTAAAGGATATCTGCAGAAAATGATAAATTAATTTTTATTCTGGCATTCTTATGAATTGAAATATAAAATTTACAGTTCTGCAAAATAAGAGGATAAATAAATTTGTACTAAATATTTTAAATTAATTTTCAAAACCTTTCATTAAAAACCAAAATTCTTAATTGCTTCCACAATGTACTTTTATTTAAATACAAATGAGAGATATACCTTCTCAGAGTTGTAAATTTTCTAAAAATTTAACTCAAACACATCATATTTTACACATAAATCGTCACGAATGCATATAAAATTATTTTAAAAATATTGCTATAATAATTTTTAAATCCAATTTTTTGGCCAAAAATGATTAAAAGTAACACATTATCAAAATATTTCCCTTTCATGAAAATTGCATCTTTCTTTGTTCATATATCTAGGACTTCTATAGAGAGTCTGAAGTAGAAGTTTTGAAAAATTCACAATCTTTTTAAAGTTATTGTCAATCGAAAAAACCAATCAGTGTTTTCTTATAAAATTTCCCTATTCTGAAATATTAAAATTTGAGAAAATCAACTTCTAATAAATACATTTTAAAAATCCTAGTTCTGGCCCTCTATGGATGTCCAAGCTATATATAGACATAATTTTATCATCATAGATGCATTTTTCATAAAAGGGGAATATTTTGAAACTGTGTTATTTTTTCCCTCTTCTTTTGCCAAAAATTGTATTTAAATAATTTTAATTTTAATAATATTTTTAAAACAATGTTATATGCATATTCTAACTCAGATAGCATGAAATATCAAAAAATATATTTTTTTGCACGCTTTTTCGAAAACAAGGTTCGGAACGTAGTCGGATAGCTTAAACTTTTTTGAATGCTTGCATTTTGTTTTTATTATCATCTCTCTTTATATCACATATGTTTATAATTATATTTTATAGATACTATCTAATATGGATTTCATATATTGGATATCTATATTGGATTTGAAGGAGATATAAGTTTTTTTTATTGTTCATTAAAAATATGATATTTGCACTAAGTTCATTAAAATTTTTATTCCTTACAATACTTACTTTTATTCATTTTAGGGGAAAACCTAGATGAAACCTAGATAAAAAAAAATAAATTTGGTTTTTTTATCATATTAATGTTGTAAAGTCTTAAATTTATATTTTAAATGCGCTTTTTTGTCTTTTTATCAGATCGTCAACCAGTTTTTCTTATCAAAGTGACAATGAGTTTCGAGAAATGAAAGCAAAATCATAATCATCAAAACATTACAGCAAAAAATTTAATAGGAGTATCATGTATCAAATCATTTAATTAGGAACAAAAATTAAAAATGCATATAATAGGAGTTTTTTAAAAAATCAACAAAGCCTTTGGAAATTTTAAATATGAGAATAATAAATAATTTAAATACTTTAAAAATATTAAAGCACATTACTTGAAAGAAAAGTCATATAAATAACAGTGGTGAATTTTTTTATAGCAGAGAAATATTCCTCTCAATTAATATAAAACCTATTGAGTAAGTTATATCTATTGCAGATTTAGCATATTTTCAAAAAATATGAATGATTATTTTAATTTATAAATATATCAAACACACGAAGTTACTTTGATCTATTTATATTAATTTCTAGAAAAACTAAACGTAAGATTTATATATATATATATATATAAATTTCAAATAAAAAATATATGTTACAAATTTTCTATTATTAGCATTGCAAAAATATTTTCCAAAACTTAAATAAATATATTGTATATACTTAATAAATATTTTAAGAAATCATTTTAGTCTTAGTACTTAAATTTATTGCTATATATATAAATATTTACTTCAAATAAAAGCTACTTTATTCTTATTCAATATCATTTTTTTTTTGCTTACAATAGTACTATAAATTTTATTTATTTTACTTCAAATTAAAATTACTTTATTTTTATTCAATAATATCGTTCTTTTTGCTTACTATATTACTCAGTTTAAAAAGTCTGAAATAGATATGAAATTTAAATTTATGTATTTCAGTTTTTACAATATGTTATTAGTTTTTAAGTAGAGTAACTGATTTTTAAAGGTTAAAAATGCTCTTAATAAATTAAATATGCATTTTCTTAACATTCTTGCTTTTGACTGAGAATTTTACTATATATTTGTTACTTCATCTTAAATCATTCAGAGTTTGAAAATTTTTGTATTTATGAGATTTATGCAGAAAAGATACAATAATTTTTTCTTTATTTTTATGATTACTTTCTCCCGAAAAAAAATCGCATAAAATAAAAGTATAGATCAACCAATTTCCGTGAATATTTGTAAATTTTACTTCAAGCCATTGATTGTGAGGGAGTGATTGTTAACGTCACACTTTAAATCACCACTAGGGCTATTGGTAATGGACCCCGTAATTTCGTGACAAAGAGACGAGGACAACATATGAGTTGTCAACCCATTCTCCGAGTTATGCTTTTGACAAAATCAGATTACATTTTAACGATAGAGATGAAAACTAAAAACTTGTTTAGATCTAAATAAATCGTTCTAGGTTAATGAAAAAGAATAATAGACTAGAAATGAACTAACTATGACCTGTGGGACAGATGTTGCATACCTAGATGTTCTACTTGGTCAGTCACAGTTTTTGAAACAATAGTGAAGAAATTTTCAGAGTTTAAAAAAATGCTCAAGGATGTGTCTCATTTTTTGCTTATGTAAACATGTCCATAGAGATATGAATATTTCTAGCATATACAAAATAAAGTTTTGAAAGTTTATATATAAATTGTTTTAAAAACTTTTATACAGAAAAAAAATTATACCCACTCTAATATTGAGCATAAAATTGTTTAAATATATAAATTGCTTTTTTTTTATTTAAAACTTAGAGCGAAATAAATCATGAAATCCTGTCACTGTTTCTTTCCTCAATATAGTATTATTGAATATTCAAATTATACGATTTTTGTGGTCTTAATTGTACTTTATAATAAAATTCAAGTGTTTCAACAAAAATAATTTTTTTTAATTTCATAAAAGTATGGTAAATTCAATTTCGAAATTACCAATATATCATTGCAAATATAATCCAATCATTTACATAATTTATTCCATATATTTTTTTATAATGCATACTTCATTATTCCACAATAATGTTTCCGTAATTCATTTATTAAGCAAGCACTATAAATGACCATTTCTTTTAATTAGGGATAGCAGATTTTTCAAAATTACTATCAATTTATTCATAAAATTTGACATAAAAATCATATTACAGTCGTATTTATATTTAAAATAATCTATTCTTATTTTTTAAATGTGCATTGCTTCAAATAACGTTACGTTGAAAAATTAAAAGATTGATAAAAAATAAATAAATAAACGCATTTCCATTAATGACATTAAAATAAAATTTTAGAATAACAGTTTCTCTTGTGAAATATAAAATCAAAAGGTGAACTTTAAATATATATATATATGATTGCTTCATTCTTCTAGAAAATAGAATCTCATTGAATATTTTCCTTTTTCCTTTTCTTTTCTTTTTTTTAAAAAAACTGTTATGAAATATTGCTATTGACATGCTTTAGAGACGATTTCTGTGTCACTCTCAATTCATCAATATCGTACACACATTATAGGAAGTACTGACTTATATGTAAATAAGTATGAGGTTCAAGAATCTTTTCTATAAACTATAAAATTCAAGTTAATGAATATTTTATTAATACAAATTTGGCTCAAATTTAGAACTGAAATTGAATTTAATTCGCAGAACACACATGGTTAACTCAAAGGAATAACGATGCTTTAAAAATACATTTCACATTTTTATTTTCAAAATATTATTTTTATTGATTAAAAATAAATGAAAATAATTGAATACACACATACATATTGTGAAATTTGCTTAAAAAGTATTAAAAAATCTAACTTTTGTTTTAACAAGAAGTAAAATTTTATATAATTTTGTTCATACTTTATGATTTAAAATTTTATTTCTGCTGCAATTTCATTAGTGTTATTTTTATATTTTAATCCTGTTACTTTTCATGCTTTTATAATATAAATCTCTATTATTTGAAGGAAAGTTGCCTCAAAAACACACGAAGAAAAGAATCTAACCACTCTCATGACTTATTTCATGTCATCTCAAAATATCAATTTAATTTAAAATGCATTGTGAAAAAAATTTGTTTTGTGCATAATTAAAATTAGTAATAATGAAAGAAAATTATAGTAGTAAAATAATAAATTTTATCACATTCTAAATAATTTTAATTATCAAATGAATGGAAAAATCTGAGGAAAAATTTATAAAAAACCGAAAAAATGTCTAAATATTTTTAAAATTTAATTTTTTTAGCATTTAAAAATTGAAGAATTCCTATTTGACCTAGAGTTAATTAACTAAGTGATTGCTATAATTTTATTCAGGACAAATAACAGAAATCCACATCCACATTTTGCAAATTTATACCACTTTTAAACAATATGCATCCGCTAACTCCTTCCTGGCACTTGTTACTTTTACCAATAGATGGCAGCGCAAATCCAATCCCTAATTACTATTTGGAAAGGATGGAAAATGGCGCGCTTTTTCATTTTACGATTGCGACTTCAAATCATTCTTGACGTTGTTTAATACTATTGAACTTGATTTACCTTGTATATATAAAGAGAGATGGAAGGAAAATAGATAAGGTACATAAGATATAAAATTAAAATAAGTATAAGCTCTAAAACACATCAAAATATTGAATAAAAAACAATGATGCAAAAAGTCAACAACCTACGGTAATGATTCTTCAAAAATTATTTACTAACCCTTGAAATTTAAAAAAAATTATTACAGTTAGAGGTACACAGATGTTTTGTTAAAGTAATATTGTATTGAAGCAAGGGATTTTGCTGAGATTACTTTCAGGAAAAATGTTTTTACTTTTTGTTTGTTTATCTCTTCTTTTAAAAGTTTCTGCTCTATTTCCTATGAGAGAAGATAGGGAAGTCCGTTAAAAAATTCAGTTTGGAAGGCTACGTTATTAAAAAATCAAATCGAACGTCTCAGATTAAAATTTTAAGACATCGATTCCAGCAAAAACATTTTTCTTTAAGTATCCGACTAAGTTCGAAACGTGGTTTTGAAAAAGCGTACAAATGTATAATTTTTTTGATATTTAGTATCACCTGAACTATAATATACATATAAAAATGTTTTAAGAATATTATTTAAATAAAAGATTATTTAAATGCAATTTTTTGGCAAAAAATTAAGGAAGAATAACATGTTTTCAAAGCATTCTCCTTTTATGGAAAATGCTTCTATAATAATAATATTTTGCCTATATATATCTGAAATTTATATACAGAGCCTGAACTAGGATTTTTGAAAAATAATATTTAGAAGTCAGTTTATTCATATTTTAATGCATCAGAATTTTACCAAAAACATTAGTTATTACTTCAATTGATCGTAACTCTGAAAATAATGTGAATTTTTTGAAAATTCCAATTCAGGCTCTGTAAAAAGTCTTATTAATATGTAAGCAAAATATTCTTAATAATGAAGCAATTTCCATAAAAGAAGTTCTAAAAATATGTCATTCGTTGTTCATGTTTTTGTCAAAAAATTACATTTAAATAATTTTTTCCTGTAATAAAACAATTTTGTATGTTTATTATAATTCAGGTGACACTAAATATCAAAAATTTTATTCATTTATATGCATTTTCAAAATCATGGTTCTGAACGTACTCGGATACCTCAAATTTAATTTATTTTATTTTAAATTTTTAACAAAAACCGATATATTTTTGTTGCAAAAAAGTAACATCAATATGCATTATTTTATGATTGCAAAGAAATCAATATTAGTTTCCATTCTTTGTGAAAATCTGTGTTAAAATTTTTTTTTTATGAATAATAAATAAAAAACAAAAAATGAAAACCTTTTATTCTCTGTTCTGTATAAAACATTAAAGGGTATTAGGTGTGCGGCAAAATGCCAATCATTTGAAAGAGGTCTCTGAACCCGTAAAGTTTAAGAACCCCAGCTCTAAAGGTTTCGGGAATATTTTTTTCCAGAAGCAATTGAGTGGTGTATTATTGTTTATTTTTATTGCGTTTTTCGTCTTTGAACAAACGTCTTAAAGACTAAAAATGTCTATTCATTTGAAGTTTTGATCACTCATTCGTTTCGGAAGAAGGATAATGCTTACTTTGTTCGTAAAAATAGAATTCTTTTCCTTTACAACAACAAAAAAAAACCCGATATTCTTGCTCCCATTTCGACATTTAGCTAGAAGGAATTCCTATAATTTCTTATAAATAAGAAGCAAGATACTATTCGGTAAAATAAAGCTGTCTACACTAGTCAATAGCATCAAATGAAAACAAACAATAAATATTTTAGCCATTTAATGTTTCGTTTAATTTAAAATATAGCTATTTGAATCGCTGTAGTTTAATTGTTGTTATTTTGCTTGTTATAATTAGTATCGCACTTGAGTTGAACCTTTTGGTTTTATTACGAGCATTTTAAGTTGTATTTAAGCCCCCCCCCAAAAAAAATAAAACCATCAACATAAAAAACTTCATGATTAGGAAGAAGTGTTTATTGACATCACAACTATACTGCTGTTTGTGAAAAATGCAGCACTATGAAGTAATCGTCATAATTAAATGACATTTAATGCACAAACGACTTGTATTAGTACAAATAAATGACGAAAATTTCAAAACAAAAACACAATATTAAATGTCTGAAATCAGTATTTGGTATAGCCACCACGCTCCTCAATAAGTGTTGCTATACGACGTGACATGGAGTCAAACAAATTTTAAATCTCTGCTTGTGGGAGAAAATTCCATATTGCTTGTATGCGCAGTAAAAGTTCGCCTTTTAATGCTGCAGGATGCGGATCACGATCGATACACCGACCAACCAAATCCCACACCCCCTCAATAGGTGACATATCCGGTGAATAAGCAGGCCAAGGAAGAAGTTGCATGTGTTGGGCTGAACAGAAATCTTGAACAGTCTTTGCAACATTTGGGCGTGCATTATCCTGCTGAAAGATAGCTCCAGGGATGCCTTGAAGGAAGGGAACGGTTTTGAACTGTAGCACTTCACGGACGTACCTGTTGCTATTCAGATTACATTCAATTTGTAGCAAATTGGATAGTCCATGATACAAATTTGCACCCGAAGTCATAACTCCTGTTGTTAGGCCACTATGTCGTTCGATAACGCACTCTGAAAGGCAGCGTTCACCGGCATAGCGTCTAACACGAATGCGGCCATCATGGCCCCACAAATTGAAGCGTGATTCATCTGAAAAGACAACTTGATGACAATCAGCTTGCCAGGCTCGACGCTCATGAGCCCATTGCAGACGCAGCCATCGATGGTTTGCCATGAGGAAGATCTTGTATAAAGGCACCCATACACGCTATTTACAGTGCATCAGACATCGACAAATTGATGAAACCGACATTAGTAGCAGCTGAACGCGCTGCCAACTGCCTGGAGGAAGCTGAACGGTCATTTACCACCATGCGTGGCAGGCGTCGATCGTGAAGCGCTGACGTCTCCTTCCATCGTCCACTGCCAGTTTTTCGAGTTGTTCTGTGCTCGTCAGTCTCCTGCTTCTAAACTCGCATCACTGAGGAACTGCTCCACTGCACACGAGCTCCTATTGCGTGATAGGAAAATCCTCTTTCTCGAAATCTTCCTCCCCCATTTAAACTCCGTAAGTTGTTGGAATTTCTCTTTATTTCATCTTGGAGGCATACTTAGGTCTCACTAAATGTTCGCCCCTAACAACTAATCCTTAACTATTTTCAACGTCCCGTTACAGCTTTCTATTAATACGCTTTCAGCATTAGTTCAAAGGACGCTGCGCACACCACGCATGCGCGGTGGCTCTGAAACTTTACTATTTTACGTAACCTCCTATAATTGATATTTGCTGCAAATTTCAGTTAATTCTGATGTTTCTTTCAACGTGTTGCATTTTTTACAAGCAGCACTGTATAAAGGAACACAAGGGCTGTTTGCGAAGGAACTTGTAATTCTGAACCTTAGTTATATAAATGACAAGGGTCAAATTAGCTGGCTACCTTCCCCATAAACTACCACACCACACCCCACCAACGGGAGGTTCGACAGATTTACATGGCCTTTCTACACCGTGGGTCTTTAGTGGCTCCAGGGCTCAAACTCAAGACATGCCTGCTACGAGTTCGAGATCATTACCACTATATTATGTGGCTACTTCAAAATTTGGAAGTCGTGGAATACAGGACTGATTCCACAATAGCCCATCATACCGAATAATGGTATTATAATATAGTATACTAAACTCTGTTTCAAAAAGCAAGCATTGAGTGGTGAGTAGGTTCATTGCGTGAAACGTCAGCTGATTAAGCGCTTTTCTCAACTGAACAATGATAAAAAGCATGAAGACAATTTCCAATAATCCTCGGACAGAACTCATTTGACAATAGTTTTTTTTAAAAAATATGAAGTTAGGTTTCAAAAAAAGAATATTTTCATGAAAAATGAAGATATAAAATACATCTTGGTGCACACATTTACATTGATAAAAGTTAGGAAACTAAGAAAATGATGATAACAAAGAAGAATAAAATCTATTTAGCTTACAAATTCGTAAAATGGGAACCAAAATGGTCAAGACTCAAATTTGTAACCTTTTTCTCAAAATGCTAAAATCCTTAATGACTGCAACATACTGGTCTGTTTTCTCTAATGCACTTGTGAACAACGCCACCTTGCGACGAATGAAGAAATTTCCAAGCATAAGTTGCTATGCAAGTCTGAATCCTTGTGATTTCTCCTACCTCCCCTAATATTTGTCCTAATCATCCTGGGATACCTTGTATATTCATAATTGTGAATTTTTTACTTAAAACCTTTAAACTTCATCAGATTTCTGTATAAACAATTTAAGCATTAATTTTATTTAATGCAGAATGTTCAGCAAATTTTACTCGTTTTTTTTTCTTTTGGAAACAGTGCATTCAAAATAGTTTTAGGATATAGCTCCATAAGTTTACAGTTGCATAAAATTGCTTTCTCGCTAAAGGCTGAGTAAACATCTGAGACAGAATTCGCAATACCTTAGGTTTATCAATGTTGTTTCTGCAATCCTCTCCCCATCATTACTTTTGAGGAAGCATCAATGAAATTTAACGAGATATTAACGGTATGAATAGCTTAGTCTGTAAAGACAATTTTTTTCAATGTCGTGTTGTTTGCTAATTCATATATATGTTGTTGGAACTTTTTCATATAAGGTTTTCTATATATATAATTTTACTGTTATTGTAAACAAAGCTGTCATTGAAAGATTTCTGTTTCTCATTTCAAAAATTTCCAATTAGGCATATATTTTTTCAGTGCGTTGTTTTCTGAATGCAAGGAGTTGATTAAAAACTGTTTGATAAAGAAGAAAAGCTTGGAGGATCTCATTTGTCTGCTGTTTGTGTTTACGAAATGCAGCTTACACAATAGGACGTCTGAAGGTCTTTCACGTCTAAACTTTCATCTCCTGTCCTAAAAAAAATTAATGTAATTTTAGATGGATAAGAACCCAAAAAGATCCTGTTAGAAGAGAAGTTATGTATTTTATACTCCACATATATGTAGTGCCTTTTTTTACGTATATGTTATAGTAAATATAGACAAAATAATCAACCCAAAACCACACAAATTCCGCAATTTAAGGGATTTATTCTGTTGGTCTAACGAAAACATTTTGTAGAATATTTTTTTTATTTTCATAAACAGAAAATAGTAACTTTAAAATCTATGTTCTGTGTTTCTAATTCAAGGTTCACATACATAATTGTTAGTTGATTCTGTTTTAAATCTACTGAGGTTAAATACATTTTACGAAATTTCGTTAGAAGTTTATATATAATATAATTATTTAATATATGTTTAAATATTATTATTTGTTTCAGAATTTGTGAATGTGGATGTATTAATGAAGGAATTCGCAGCTAATCGTATATATAAGTTTTTAAAAGTTAAAAAAAAAAAAATTTAAAACAAGACCTTAACCTAGAACCTATATTCTGTATTTATTTGAATCTTTTTTTCAATGTTATTGTTACTGAAAGTCGGGTGTGGCTTAGAATCGAAGGTGGAAAATTTCGTTGGATTAGGGAAATGGCTTTCGATCCCTTTTCAGCAATTACAGGTTGATGTATGTATATGAAAGTTTTTAATAAGTAAAAGGAATTAATTATTCTCTTTTTATAATTTCTCATTTATGTATTTTTTTAAAAATTTCATAAATATGGGAAATCAATAAACTTTTTAAATTTTTTATATTTTTTCACAAAAATATATTGAGAATTTGGGGTATGGCGTAGAAACGATTTTTACTTAATTTCGAATATAATGAATATAAATGCGGTGTGTATACACTCAAAAAATGACGCACTAAGAGCACGATTGCATTGAAATTTCAAATGCACAGTTATTTGTACCGAGCATGAAAATGATTAAAATTTGGTGTCTAATGAATGAATAGGAGGAACTACATCGCATCAGAACTGCAAAATCAGCAGGTGTCTATAAGAAGCGATTCTCAATCTGATGATCAAAATTTATGTTGCATTGCGATTTAGGATACCTTTCAATGACTGAAAAAATGCCTCGCTGTAGGATTCAAGCTCATTACGAGCAACTGTCAGAGTTTGAAAGAGGTCGTATCGTTGGATAGAATTCGGAGAATCACTCGTCATATGCGTCGAAACGATGTGGCCATTAGAAGATGCGTGCAAGAATGGGTGGCAGATTTCAGCGTCATGATGGTAGCAGTTGACCTAGGGCCACAGCAGATCGGGAGAACAGATTGATTGTCAGATCAACTGTTATAGTGACTGATTTATCGTTATCGACCATCAGATGTGTGACCCGCAAACGCGTGCCCATCATGACCATTCACAAACGGATGATAGAGCGAAATTTAAGCTCGTAACGACCACTATGCCACCTGCCGCTCACTCTTGCAAACTGTCAAGCCAGATTACAGTGGTGCTTGGCTTGATCAGGTAGGATTCATGCTGACTGGTGACATATTGTGTTTAGCAACGAATCCCGCTTCCAACTGTGTCCTGACGATAATCGAAGACGTGTCTGGAGACGCCCAGGGTAGCGTGCCGATCCTGCTTTCATTATTGCATGACACACAGGACTTCAAACAGGAGTTATGGTCTGGGGTAACATTTCTTTTGACAGCCGGGGGGACTCCTTTGTTCGTCATTAGAGGCACACTTACAGCACAACGGTACGTCGACGACATTCTGAGAACTGTTTTGCTACCATACCTTTTGCAGTACCCTGGTCTTATTTGTGCTAATAAGATAATGCTAGGCCACATACTTCACGTGTTGTAATGAACAGTCTTACAGCTCGTCAAACACGTCCTTGCTCAGCCAGATTGCCAGATCTCTTTCCAATCGAGCATGTCTTGGATATGACGGGAAGACGACAGCATCTTCCAGGGAATGTTGATGACTTGGCATGATAATTGGAGTTAATTTGGCAAGAAATACCGCAGGAAACTTTCAGTGTGCTTTACCACTCTAAGCCACGTCGTATGTCAGCCTGCATCCGGCTAGAGGTGGGTCAACACCTTATTGAGCTCGTTACTAAGTAACTCTGAAGTAAATTATTAAATTTTTCTGAAATTTCAATCATTTTCTACTCTGTACATAATCTTTCTACTCTCACCAATTTTTGTCTCTATCAGACAACTCATTCTTGGTGCGTCGTTTTTTTTGTTTTGTTATAGAGTATATATATATTCACTATGTTTATATAGTTTATTATATCATACTATAATATATACCTACATATATATATGTGCGTGTGTATATATAATTTTTGTCTGGTTAAAAAGTTTCCTTTTTTATCGGCTTTTATTTTTTTGTCTACATTAAACAAAATGGCACCACTGGTTATAATTTTTAATATTATTTAATTTTATTTTTGCCTTTTTTGAACTTTTTTTTACCTTCCAATATATTTTTGCTTTATTAAATTTGGTTTCTTGTTTCCTTACATATAATTTTAATTTGTTTTTTAGTATTTATCGTATTTCATCAAGTTTCCTCTTGTGCGTTCCTGTTCTGTTATGGCACAAGTTTTCCATTATTCACGTGTTGTAATGCTATTAAAATGTCATCCTACAAATTTACCATTTTATTTAGATATTCAAATATCTAGCTTAGGTTTTTTTGATTATATTTTTACTTGGTATTTGGCATTGACAAATAAGTTATAGTATTTATGGTATAATTTTTATAGTCTTAAGTATTTATATAATTTTATTCTTACACTATTTTCTCTTTTTTGCAACTCAGAGGTATAGGCAATAAAACAGGAAGGTTTGACTTTCCTTGAAACTATATTGTCCTTTATTACTATTATTATTATTACTATGATATTAATAATTATTTCGTCAATATTATAGAACTCTAAAAAATGAATAGTTAAAAAAATATTAAATTCATTTTAGATTATTATTACTATACTGAGTTTCCAAATGCATACATTTGTAAAAAAATTTTGTTAGTCGGATCAAAAATTTGAATTTTTATTATTTACTTTACTTAAGCATACATGTGTGTTTGTGAGTTTGTATCTGCCATTTAGCTTGTTTTAACAATATTATCTCATTATTTTACATTCTATTAATCTTAATTCTTAAACTCTTATCATATAAATGTTACATTTTATTTTGTATATTCTAAGTATAAAAGTTTGCTGATTATATTAAAGAATATATTAATGCATAATTCGATAATGCGGTTCCGTAATTTCCTTTGTGCTATTTTTTCACTAACAGATCAGATGATAATTTTTTTGTTACTCTTCGATTACATTGGCTAGTTCTCTTATAAATTAATTTTAGAACTTTAAATACAGAGTGAGCATAAATGATGAAGCTGGTTTTAAAAAATCATATTTTCGAAACTACAGCATATATTAAGGTATCCGACTACTCTAAAATTGTGAATTTTGCCAAAAATTGACAAATTCTTTTTGTGATTTTATTTTAAGGGCCATCTTATTAGCTTTATAAAAATACCAAGTTTATCATTTTCCATTCACTAGAACAAAAACTACAAGTGTTTTAGTAACAGCAGATGCTATTACTTTAACCAAGATGTCATACTTTAAAACGCGTTTTACTCGAAATGTGATTTTTTGAAAATAATCAAACGGGGTCAGCGATTGCTAAAAAAGTTTTGAACATAACTGAAATTTTGTGTGTTTGTTCTGTATAATAGTAGAAGTGTTTTAACCTTTTAGATTTATCAATCACTGTTTTATTACAAAATTTACAGTCCCTTATGTTAATATAATCACTGTTATATTAAGCAATTTCATATAATAACCAAGATAAAGAGCTCTAGTTTTTGTAAAAATATCTCTTATCCTGAAGGTCATTTCAAAAATGAATAATATAGCAACACATTAGATTGAAAAAACAAAATTTGTTCATAAACCTTTGGTACAGAATGGACCACGTTTATTCTATTTTTCGTCAATTTTTACCTATTTTTTCCCATTTTAGTAATAATAATTTCTTTTTCTCTTATTAATTTTAGCATATTTTTCTTAAAATGCACTAAACAAATCTAAAAATAACAAAAAAATCCCCCTATCTCCCCCCCCTTTTTAAAAAAAAAGTTGTCGCACTCAGTCGGATACCTTGAGTGATATATTAATGTAAAGAGAAATACAACAAGTTTCTATCCACCAATGATCAACAGCACATTTAAGATTGCTGCAATTGAAATCTAAACATGGTGACAGTGCCAAAAAAGAATTTTTACGTTTTAGAGTGTGTATAGGTTCCCCCCCCCTGTTATTTTGGTGCAAAGTACACTTAGAAATCACTACGGAAAAGGAGAGTCAACCAACAAGAGCATTTTATTATGTTATCATCTATTAAAAAAACAGATTGGTTGTATAAAGAGAAAAGTAGCGTCTCAAAAGAAGCAGTGGAGACGGCGAGGCATAGTTTTGTTCGAAGTCTACGGAAGTCTATGAAAGTTTCTGCCTGTGAACTTGGAGTGCCATGGAAAATTTTGCAAAAGAAACCAAATTAAGTTGCATAATTTGCAAATTGATGAAAGTAAGTATTTATGCAGCATTACGAACCATTGATACAGTGATGCTACAAAATGCTGGTTACAAAACTGTATAGAACGTACTGGATTACAGATTGGACGTATGTCGTGTACCAAGGAGATCACATATCGAACATTTGTAACAGAAAAAAAAGACTTGGTACATATCTCTTTACATTCATGTATCGCTTATTGTTATATGCACAGTAGTTTAATAGTATGATTTTTAAAATTCCCGTCAATCATTTGTTCTCTCCCTTTATTTTATATTATTTTTAATTGTACGGAGAACGTCGTTTATCCTAATCAATTGGGACTGGACATTGTTCGGATAACCGAATGCGATCCATGAAGTATATGAAACCGGACACTAAACGAATATTGAAAATCATTACATGCAGGAAACGTGCTTGAAGAAAAAGCAAAATAGGTGCAAGATGTCGCAATTTTACCTTGATTGTGGTAAATAATCACTTATTTTTCGCTGTACCATTGTACATCTTCGTTTTTTCGCTGCAAGGTCTCTGATTCTCTTGGTTCGTATATTTAACACTTCGGATAATAAACGTTCGGATACACGACGTTCTACTGTATTTCCTTTTTTAAATTGTTTTCAGCCCAATAACACTGGTAAATTTAGGTGAAATACGGTGCCTTGAAACTATGTTTAATTCTGTTCAAGCTTAGTCCTGAAATTGAGTAAATTTTTTCAGAACAAAATATAGTAATTATGAACACTCTGCTCAAATATCTCACTACAAGAATTTCAATACATAAAAACATCTAAAATTAGAAAAAAAGATAGTTAATTACAACAATAGATATTTATTTTGTTCTCCAGAACATTTGCTGGTTGAGGTTATAAATGTGGGTTAATCAAGTTTATGGATTTAATCTTTCCGCCGTGCAAGAATTTCTACATAATAGCACTCTAAATTAATCAAAAACATAAACAATGAACATACCTCAGTAAGACCCTGAAAGCCTTCCAATCTGTGAAAGCTTATAAAGTAACAAAATGGAATAACCATCAATACTTCTGAGAAGGATAAAGATATAACTCTCTACAAAAATAATAGCATCTATACAGTTAGACAGTAGTTATATAGTTTCAAATATTTATAAGAATGAGGCAAAAAAATTATTCTGGAATATAAAGTGTAGGTTAAAAGGAAAATTTATATTTATTTCACAAAAGATAGAATAATATAAAATATATCATAGGACACAATTTTTTCATTGTATTTATAAATGTAGTTAAAGGAAAATTAGTTTTGGTAGCCATATTCAATATCATATTTATAAAACTTGTTAGGATTTGGCTTTCAGATGTGGTCCTAAATAGTCATTTCATTTGTCATTATATAGGGTTATATTACTATAAATTTATGAGTGATATTATCATTACAAACTGTAAAAATTTGATTTTATGAAACTCAAAGAGAAATTTCTTTTATCAAAAGCATTACTATTTATGCTTTTGTTTTTTGATGTGTAACATCTTTCCTCTCGATTATTGGAGATTTGTGGGAGTGATTTCATGAAAAGGGACGGAAATGCGTAACAGGAAGTTGGGGGAGCGCGCGCTATTCAGTGAAGTTCTGTTTTTCCTCCTTCATTCGGGAGAGGCTCCGCCCCCATCCCCATGGTCTAAGCCGTGGGATCTTCGTTTTTGTTTTCTCACTTTAGGATCAGAGAAGAAGCTAAGTCTTTTAGGCAGAGACGAGGTTAGACAATGACGAACGTGTTTCGATACCGGACTTCGATCGCTGCGTACAATTTAAACAACCGGGTCACAGAGCAGCTCTAGTTGTTGCAATCTATCGCAAACAGAACAGCTCACATGTTGTGGCTCGACATATGGATATTACTTATCGTCAAACAAGTGGACTGGGTATTATTAATGAAGATATTGGGGGAGGGGAACATATGTGTGGCAAAATGCTTATTTGAAAATGGACAAACAGTTCATTTCTCCGAATCAAACGGTTCAAAAAATTAAAGATTTCCTGCATTTTTTACTTTTACCATATACCGAAGGTGGTTCTGCTCTTTTTTTTTTTAAAAAAAACTATCACTCGCTTCCCATGATTTTGAATGGTGATTTTAAAGTTAACTTCAGTTTGACAAGCGACTCATAGCTTTTTTGAATGATGAACTCAAGCTCGAAATGAACACAAATCGAAATGTTTCGACAACAAACAGTGCTTCTGTTATTGACGCTATTTTTCAACGGTTTTTAAATACTTTGAAATCACAAGTATATGTGTCATATTTTAATTATCTTAAATTATCATTACCACTCTTCCCCAAATTGAACAAGAAAAATTATTTTTGATAAAAAATTGCATTACTCCTCGTGTTAATTAAATAAAATTTTCATTAAAGATATAATTATTAGCCATAGAAAAGTATTTCCAATCATACTCGATTCATTTTTTTCAGGATTTAAGTTGCTATTGCTAATTTACCAAGATAACATGTCAGATGTTACACATCGTTAGCGACTACTGTAAGGCCCGTTTCTTTTTTTTTTCAATTAATTCTATGCTTAAAAAGTTCAACAGTGAGACTGTATGAACTAGAGTTTTAATATTATGCGTAAAGTGTAAAATTATTGGCGAAATCAACATAAATACCAAAAAGTTATTAAGTCTTTAGGGAATCTTTATCTGTGACAGAAATTATAAACCATATTATCAAGTTTATAGAGTAAATAAATATATATTTGCTAGACTATTTCTTGCTGATTTTATTATAGTTTCCTAATTTCTTGATAAAACAATTATAGAGATGGTATAATTTTCTAGTATAAAATTAACTAATAACTACATTAAATTTTTAACAAGACTCATTAATTTATTTAAATCATATTCTTCATTTATTTGATTGAGAACTTCAATCAAATCTCCAAACAAAGAGAATTAAATACGTTTTCAAGATCATAAGTGTGGATAGAGCAAATTTTTGCCTACATAAATCTACCACCTTTATTACTTTTGATAATAATAAACTCACTTCTATTATTTATGTAGCTGTATATTATATTTTGGGAATTTTACCAGGTATTGTAATGTAGAATTTCAATAAACTATCGTAAAATTCTTGAATTTTATTTTTTTCATGGAAATGTAGTTAAATAAAGTCCTAATTCACTGTAATATTATAATATATATATGTATTACAGTAATAATATAAGTATAAATATTATATAATTATAATATATATATATATATATATATATATATATTGTGGGGCTTAGAAAATAGTAGAGAGAAGGTTGTAATAAAGGTACGTATTCTTCAAATACTACAAATTTCAATTAAATCCTTCTAATATAACCTAAGAAATTTCCCCAATAAAAATAAAATACAGTTACAGAATTATATACATTAATTTAATTCGAGTAAATGGCCAATTCTTTGAATTATTAATACGACTAGCTTCCTTATCCTTTTTTTGTAAATTACGTGATGACTTAATGAAAGCTATGATTCTTCAACCCATGGCCCGTGGGCTACGAATGGCCTGTTGAAGGCATTTTATAGTGACCCCTCATTTGAATTTGAGGCAATTTAAAAAAAAATTGCTTTCTGCTTTTTGTCGTAAAAAACGCCATATTTTTGGTTATTCTTGATTTTTAAATCATTGTATGATATCCATGTCAGATAAAATTTTCGGAAAATGACGAATTTTTCAAAAAATTTCCCTGTTTCTTAAATAATTTTAAATTAAAAAAAAATTAACTATACATAAAATCTGAAAAAAGGCGCACTCATATTTTATACATATTTGCACGCACACACAAAGTATTTTTTGAAACCAATACTATATATATATAGTCGGGCCTTTATTTACCGAGGTGGTTAAATCCCTCCAAAAAATTCGTTTTATGTTAAATTCGTTAAATAAAACTTCATGTTTTAACATATTTTAAAGCCACGTAAAACAAATTTTAAATTCCTGAACACATATATTATTTTTAAAAAGTAACTATATTCACATTTCTTTTGAAAATTAATGCGTATTCATTTCATATATTTTGCTCATCAAAAAGTAATTTGCAAGGAAAACAAGGAAAAAACATTGTTCAGGAATACACTGTATTTTCAACTTTAAAATGTAATTTTATATTAAAACAATGACTTTTTAAAAAACATTTTCTAATTGTAAGCCTACGAGTAATTTTAAACGTACTATATTTTACAACCAATAATTTTAAGCATTCACTAACACATGCGTCCTTAAATTTAATTAATGCTAAAATCTGTTAGTTTTATTTGAGTTTTCTGTTTGAAAAGATATGCCCATTTCATTGCTCCAGGTGAGTTAGGCACCTGGTAAAACCAGTTCAATGTAATTGATCACCATAAAATGGACTAACAGAGAAAATAATCTGAAAAATGTCCTAAAATATTTTAAAAATAAGAAGAAAAAAATTGAGGTACAGGTTCCATTTTTTAAAGTATTTCTTATATACATAAAATATTTCACTCGCATATGTAAGACAGCGCCTAAACAAAGTAAAGTAAAACAATTTTTAGTAAAATAATAGCACAATTTCTTTAGAAAATTATAGAAATTTGTCATTTTGAGAAAAATTAAATTTTTCTCCTATTTTCATAAACAAAAGTACTTTTTTAAAAATTTGACGCTATTTATCGAAAAATTATTTTTATATTTCTGTATGCACCTTTATCATTTGCAGTAGAATAAAAACTGTATTTAAAGGGGTCTTTACAGATGCCAATCAAATACGACCACTAAGAAATACTTCTTACGAAAATAAACTCTAATAGAAGTAGCTATATAGCACAAAAAACGTTTTCTAATCAAAACACAATGTTTCTAATCAAAATGTAAGATTTTGATTAGAAACATTGCGGAAGGTTAAAATAAGGAATTTTGTCACACAGGTTAGAAAAATTACATAAATAATAATTATTATTATGGTTTACATGCATAAAACACAAAAGAGATTTATTCCCATAGCTTTAAAAGTAAGAATGAAAGTTCGATTTTTGAAAATTCACGAGATGTTCTGGTTCTTAATTCTTCAATAAACTCATTTGACAAAAGACTTTAAAAACAATAAAACAATAAGATTGCAGATTTCTGACACTTGCGTATTTAGCGTACTCTTAGATATTTCAAAGCACGAATTATTTAATAGCGATTTGAAAAGTTGCTCTTTCTCATTTTAGAGTTACATTTGGTAATAAAAAACTCTTAACTCCTAAATTAGGGAATATGTATGGTAAAAATTATACGCTGCTATGAGCAAACAGTAATAACATACACATAGCGAAAATTTTATGGGGTTTTGTGAGATTTTCTGAAATGGTAAAGATATTCGAATCAAAACCTTTCTTGGTGCTAATTGAAAAATACGAGTATGAAGAGCAGAGCAAGTCCAAAAAACTCGTCAGTTTTATTTGTATTCCAAAGTGATTATCATCTTTAGAATGAATTTTTTTAAATAATTTTAAATGTAATCTTAATGAAATTACAACAAAGGTTTACAAGAAATGTTGATTAAGTATTCATGAACATTTATCAAGCAAATGACAAAACTAAATTTTCAAAATTCTGATTACTGTTGGTCAAAGGATAAATAGTTAAAAGAAGCCAATGATTTTCTTAATTTGTTGCATTGAATTAATAAAAAATTTGAATAATATATAAAATTTAAAAAATATTCACACACACACTTTTAGTGTATTTATGAGGGCTATTTTTAAGTAAGAGGTCCGTTATATAGCACGTATAGTTCCCTAGTTCACGCGTACGCCACAACGAGTCTCTGTGTCACGGACCAGCATCCTTTGCGAACACACTCGTGCCATTTCCAGGTTTGTAGCAGTTGTGTAAGCTTTGCTGTACGTCTTTAAAATGTTTAAGGGTATTGAATCGCATGCTACGTAGGAGACACGGTCTATTATCCATTTTTTGACTGCAACAAACATGTCGGCTGCAGACATTCATCGCCAGGTAACGTAGTTTATGGCACTGAAGCAATGAGTGATAGCAAAGTTCAAAAATGGGTCAGGAAGTTTAAAGATGGGTGAACAAACATCCATGGCACAGGGCGCTCAGACTGGCCCTCTGTAATAGCTGATGATTTGGTCCAAGCAGTTGAAACAAAAATTCGTGAGAACAGGAGATTCACGATAACCGCTCTTTCATTGGAATTTCCTGACGTTTCTCAGTTGGTTGTGTACAAAATTGTGACTGAAGATCTCAACTTTAAGAAATTATGTTCTCAGTGGGTACCCATATTCCTCACAGCGGAACACAAAGGGAAGAGGTTTACCAGTTCATTGGACTTTTTGATTCGTTCCGAGAAAGAAGGGGATGGCATGTTGAAACGAATCGTTACGGGAGATGAAACATGGGTATTCCATATCACCCTGGAATCAAAGCAACAGTCGATGGAATGGCAACACACATCCCCTTCAGTCAAGGTCAAATCCAAACAAATGCTGTCAAGGCGCAAGATTATGGCAAAAATGTTCTGGAACTAGGGTGGTGTTTTTCTGGAGAACTTTAAGCCACAAGGAGCAACGATCAACTCAAGTGCCTACTGCGCAACTCTTCGGAAGCTCCGAAGAGCATTGCAAAACATACGGCGCCGCATGCTGTAAAAAAGTGTTTTGCTCCTCCACGATAACGCAAGGTCTCACATTTCTCGAATGACTCGGAACTTAATCTAATATTTTGTCTGGGAGGGTTTGGACCATGCACCATACAGCCCCAACCTTGCTTCCACCTTTTCCGGTACCTCAAACACAGTCTTTGTGGGAAGCGCTTCTGTGACAACGAAGTGAAAGCGGACGTGAACTCTTGGCTGTCCGACCAGGCGGCAGACTTCATTGAAGAGGGTTCTCAAAACTTAGTTCTAAGGTAAGACAAGTGCATTAATAAGCTCGACAACTAAATAGAAAATAGGCAAAAGTATGTACAATCCTAAAATAAAGTCTTTTTGAAACAAAATATTACCGATATTTTTTTAAGCAAACGGACCTTACTTAAAAAACAACCCTCGTATATATACACTCATGTCCATAAATTAAGGATAATACAGAATCACACAGAAATTGAACTCTAAAATAAAAATTTCACCTGTAGAATTATCACAAACATCTTGAAGAAGAATATGCAAATTACAGGAAACCAACAGATGGCGTGGATAGTACGTCACAATGACGAGAGTGTAAGAGAGGGGTATATAAGGAATGGTGGCAAAGAATTAAAATCGTTCACAAGCGCTTTAAAAGTCTTTCAGTGCAATAACCGCATAGTTATGGCACAAAGAAAGCATTTGGATGATTTTTTTACGTGGTAGAATTATCGGACGACTGGAATGTGCACGTACCCAGCTGGAAGTATCCGAGGAACTTGGAATCGCCCAGAGTGTCATCTCCAGGCTTTGGAAACGATTCCAAGATGATGGTAATGTGAGTAGATGTTACAGCACAGGTCGCCCCCGAGTTACAACGCCGAATGAGGACCGGTATTTGGAAGTTACTGCCAAAAGAAACAGACGGAGCACAGCATCAGACCTTTCTCGTCAGCTCTCTTCAGCTACCGGTACGACAGTTTCAAGGCAGACCGTGTACAGACGCTTAGGGCACATTGGTCTATATGCTCGTAGGCCTGTCAGATATGTTCCCCTTACCGCAACTCACGGTCGCCTGCGATTAACCTGGAGTAGAGAGCATACATTATGGACACATCAACAGTGGTCTTGTGTGATGTTTTCCGACGAATCCAGGTTTATTTTGCAGTCTGATTCTCGACGGACTTTCATATGGAGAGCGCCAGCTACCCGTTATCACCAAGAGAACACCATTAAACGACACCGTTACGGTGGTGCAGGATGGCTCGTTTGGGGAGGAATTATTCTTGTTTCCAGAACTGACCTGCATGTTCAGAGTGTAACGATGACTGGCCACATCTATCGGGATGTCATTCTAGAACAACATGTACGTTTGTTTCGGGGCACCATGGGTGCTGAATTTCTGTTTATGGATGACAACGCCCGTCCTCACCGTGCAAACATTGTAGACGACTGCCTTCAATCGGAGGATATCACCCGTATGGATTGGCCAGCATACTCACCGGACTTGAATCCAATAGAGCATGTGTGGGATATGCTTGGCCGACGAATTGCAGCCCGTCAACCCCCTCCCACCTGTCTACCGGAACTTCGGAGGGCATTGCTTGATGAGTAGTGTAATATTCCCAACGATCAGATTGATAACTTGATACTCAGCATGCGTAGGCGTTTTAAGGCCTGTATTGCATCGTTCGGGAGACATACTCCGTATTAACCATCATACTAACCATGTTATACTGTTTTTTGTAAATAGGTTCTTTTTTGAAATTTGCTCCAGGGAGTAAAAATCGCAATTTTTATGAATTATGTCAAACATATAGCATCTTTTTTGCTCTGTACCTTTTGTTTAATAAATAGACTTTACAAATAAGTCAAATTTGTTTCGCTTCTGTCTCTTTCTTTACCTGAACTTCATTATCCTTAATTTATGGACATGAGTTCATATATATATATATATATATATATATATACTAGCTGAAATGCCCGTTCTTCACACGGGTTAAGTTTTAAAAACAAAAATTTTTCTATTATAGAATTATAATATTTTTAGTGAGAGTAAAAACCCTGTATAAAAAGTAGTATAACCAAAAATTAAAAATATTTTTTTCAAATGAATGTTCACATTAGAAATAATTTTAAGCAAATTGCAATTTGGCCTCAAAGTAAATAATAATTAAACAAAAACAAATATTTCAATGTAAGAGAGAAAATTATCAAGCTATAGATAAAAAGATATGAATGAATGCAAATATAAATAAAAATTACAGAAAAGTGATAGCAGTAGTGAGTTTCTGCTAAGGGAACTATGGGGGAAATAACCTGCAATAGAGATGAACTGAAAGAAAAAATTAATGATAAACTGATTCACTAAATGCTATCATAATTGAGAAATATAAGGAAGCCTTCAACTGAAAAAAAATTAAATTAGCATTACACCCATACCTCATATAATACTATCTAACATCTCTGTAATACGTCTAATATACAGTATTAGATGTAATTAAATACTAAAAACATTTAATTAGTATGAACTAAATTCAAAATCTACCTAAAACAGGTCCCCGTTGAAATAGTTCAGAACAAACAACAGCACTGAATGAAACAAATAATAAACCACGTTGCTAAAAAATTAATTATTGAAACAATACTTTTTGCAACATTTCTATTAAAAATTATTATTTGATTGCAAAGAGCAAAAGAATGAGTACATAAATGATAAATAACTATAATGATAATCGAAATATATATATCCTATATAGACAGTATAAAATAAAATATGCATATGATCTCCAAGAAACTATGTGAGGAACAGATAATCAGAAGCAACGTTAAAACTATGATAGCACATGAGACGTAAAATCATTTCAACACTGAATTTTAAAGAAATCCAGAGGGAAATATGAGAAAATCTTTTCAAGGTGCATCTTTTTTCTGTGCAAAAATTTTTATGATCACAAATGAAACAGTTTTCTGATTTGCAAGATTGCCAGAAGCAAAGTTAAGTCATGACGAAAAATCTGGTCAAAATGGAATTCAAAAGAAAATATGAAAACATTATTTCAAGGCCACCTTATCATAGTTCCAGCAAATAGTTTTTTGTTAAAAAAAAATTATGCTTTTTTTTCATTTAAAACAAAATGAGTTCTTTTAGGTCATAGAGACCAAAAGGTAAAAAACAGCGATACACAAAAACATTCTGGTTTCTCATAAATAAGAAGCATTATCTTCACGATATTACCAACATGTTAATAGCAATTAGTTTGAATTCAGTGTCATTTTCTTTCCGTTATACAAAATTTGAGCAATATTTTCTACATTGAACAAAATATTGAATATGCCGATGAAGGAAGAATTATTATTAGGAAGGATGAATATTTATCTTCAACGACAGAAATTGGCATACATATGTAAAACATGTAGCATTTATGTGTAAAAAATGTATATATACAATCAGCATGAAGAACTGATTGTCAGAAGGAAAACTACTTTGAGCATTTAATCGCATCCATAATTTTTCTAACAGATGTTTTATTTTGTGAACAAATGGACATGACAAAAAAAAATTCTGGTAAGAAGTGAAGGTGTAGTTTCATTGATTGTAAAAAAACCCTTTGATATTTGTGTTATGAATAGGTAACCATGATCTATGATTCTGTTTACAAAAGGTCTCACAAATTATTGTTCGGCGTAAAAATAGACTTTTGAGTCTTTGTATCACATAATTACTGTACCAACAATGATACGCAAGAAAATGATAGTTCAGAAAAATAAAACTGTGACACTGAAATAGGAATTATAACAACATTTAAATTAAAACGTTATCTAAAACAGAAAAGTAAGCCTTAATTTTGATAAAATTGCCATAAACAGTTTTGAATAACAAAAAAACACATAACAGAAAATCTTAAATATTTAAAATTGAAATAAAAGAAACAAATAAATATAAAAGTAACCTTACACATAGTATAGAAATTATAATATTAATTCAAACCAAAAGATAAATAAATTCAGATTTGATGAAACTACCATAAGCAAAATCTTATACGTGAATAGAAATTCTAACTTAAAATCACAATATTGACAATCTGTTGATCTCAATTAGTTTGAATTGAGTGTCATTTTTCTACTTTTTTTTTGTTACAATGGAAAAATGTGGAATCTGCCAATTAAGGAAAATGGTACTTATGTATTGGCGTTATCAGAGCAAAATTTGCACCACAATATCAAAATAACAGATTCTTATGTGTCTTATATGGAAAAAATCAAATTTTGGTGAAAAAAAGAGCCACTTTGACTGCGGTGACTAATAATCAGGTGATGACTTAGTTTCACGCTATACATAGCCCTAGTACAACTGTATATTGATAGTATCACTAATTTCAGTTTAACAAAAAGAAAACCTCATATATAAATAAAAATTTGTATTAGCCTTTGTATTATTACGTATTAGCATCACCACAGCCAAATTATCGCTAAGCAAATCACACTATATCCACCAAAATCTGACTATTTTTTTTAGCGCGTTTTTCACATTGTGTAAAAAAAGCGCTATTAGGACGCAAATTTCGTCTTCGTTCCATATTTTGTCGTACCTTTTTCTCAGCCAATAAGCAACCTCGGGTTTTCGGCATTTGTGCCCTAGATGAGCCGAATCATATTTAAATTAATTTTTTTTAAGTATAGTACTACTTTCTGTAAGTAAAAAGTTCATTAGTTGCATTATTGTAAAATACAACATGTGAAAAACGCGCTAAAATTACTTGGCCATGCCAATGATTGATATCTTGTTTAATATAAAAACACGCAAGAATCTTTGTTATTACTGCTTAGGACCCAAACGGTTAAGACTGTATTCTGATAGAAAGATGCATCGGTCTTCCAGTTAAACCTGTTATATATTTTTTCAATAACTAAATTAGTTTAATATATATTTTTTTACCTTATTTTTGGTATGATTATTCCGAACCATTTCTGGGTTTAGATTTAATTCTGTCATTTCTTTTCAGCTTAAAATTTTTTGATTTATTTTGTATGTAGTCAATTGTATTCATATTGTAGTACCTATTTTGATTTAAGGCTGTGTCAGGTTTATTATTCTATTTTCATTTTGACCTTTACATGTATACATTTGATTCTTCTATACTGTTTCTGGTTTTAGATTTAATATAGTCATTTCTTTCCCAGCTTAAGAGTTTCTGATGACTTAAGTGTTGCTTTCAAAAATTTCGATTCTTCATTATAAGAAGAAACAAACACATAGGCATCAAAGTGTCCACCACTCCAAGTTTTTACCACTGAACCTCATGTTTTTAACAGTTTGAAAATTCTCACCAAAATACAGCAAAGAGATATCCCTTATGAAAAATCTGGGAACCGAAAGAACAGAGTTCAGACAGTCTGTAACTCAGAAGCGGAGCAGTAAGTCATAGGGTTCAACATGGCAGTTTTATACGCTTCGCCAGATGAGTAGCTATTCAATTCATGATCAAGTGTAAATAATACCTTAAATCTATTTCAGTTGTTGATAATAAATGAACAGCCCGTCGAACAATAATACTGGATTGCACACAACAAATAAGAAATTGAACTGAAGAGACAGGAGCCATCACCATCATTTGGAACAACTTGGCAAGGGAATGTATCATACCTAAAATTCAACAGCTCGTATACTTGGGTCATTGTTTAGAACATATTAATCAACATTAACAATTGAAAATAATTACCTTTAATGGTAGTTCATAAAATAAACGTGGCACTTAACCTAAAATAGTAATTACAACATTTAAACAAACATCTAAACAATAAACATTAACAACTGAAAATCATAAAAATGCATATTAAACCAATTCAATTTAGAATTACTGTAAAAAAAAAAATTATACCATAAAACCTCTGACCACAAAAAAAAAATCAGAAATTCTGGAAGATAAATGACAAAGTTTAATCTAAAACCAGAAACAATACAGAAGAATCAAATGAATACATGTAAAGGTCAAAATGAAAAAGAATAATAAATGTGAAGCTGCCTTTAACCAAAATAGAAATTACAATAGAAATACAATTAATTGACTACACACAAATCAGAAATTTTTAAGCTGAAAAAGAAACAACAAAATTAAATCTAAACCCAGAAATGGTTCGGAATAATCATTCAAAATATATGCAAAACAAAAGTGTATATTAAACGAATTTAATTTAGTTATTGAAAAAATACATAATAGGCTTAGCTGGAAAACCAATGCATCTTCCAACTGTTATCTACTGTTGTCAAATTAGTGTTACCAATCGGAAAAATAAAATTTAGAAAAAACATTTTTTTAGGATGATTTTTTCGAAAAACAAATATAATTCCTCCACTAAGAGTTAAAAAAACGAATAAATACAACCATAAATAAGTATATTTACTATAAAATGTGTTAAAATTCCCCCCAAAACAGCTCGAAACATTAATTTTCGCAAAGTTATGACTTGGCATGGCTGATGACGTCATATCTCCATTTAACTGAAAAATCGCATAAAAATTGAATTTTAAAAAAATCTAAAGCGAATTTCGAAAAAAACTCTTCGAGATTAATAGCATAACGACCTATAGCTTCTACAAGGAAATTTTCATTATTCTGGGTTGCTTAATTTCACCGGAACAGCTGAAACACACAAACACACGAACTCTTTCTTTCATTAGTATGGATATATATATATATACTATTCTAAAATTAGTAAATGACAACCAAAAAATGCTGCATTCCTGAAAAATAATCTTCTCACCCAATCTTTTTTGTTCTAGCTATGTAAATGATAGACAAATGAATGTTAATTTCCCTCGTTCCTGTAATGCATTTATATTTTACAAAACAAGTAACACACACAAATGTAAAATATTTCTATTTTTTGATCTCATTGCAGTTTCCTGGAGACATACCCAATGTTGCTGAGACTTTATAGTCACATGACAACTCTGAACATGATCGCATAATCGAGATGCTTCAAGTTGGTATTTCATACGGAGAAATGGGCTGCCTCTGACACCGTACGAAGACATCTGTACATAGATACTGGTAGCAAGGGTTGCTGTAAGGAACTCTTCGGCTGAATGAAGGCTCCAGAACACCAAGTGCTCAAATGCAAGTAAAAATTGGATGAATATGTGACAGGTATAAACTGCTTTAATGGGATAAATGCCCAGTATTCAACGCGTTACAGCTTGTACCAATCACACTACGCCTTCCACTACCTTACTTCTTTTCTTCTCGGTGGTTTGATTACGATTATAGTAATCTTTAAGGTATCCGACTAGGTTCGGAGACCAATTTTTGAAAAATTGTGTTTTTCATAGTAAATTTATTGTTTTAAAGAACATAAATAGGCTTAGAAAGTCATAGTTACAAAATAAATAGCATGTATCACCCTTTGTTTTTGAAAGAAATATTATTTTTATGAAATTTTCGCAAAATTTTTAAAGTTAAGAAAAACGCCACAAATAAAAATAAATTGCACTTTATGCAATTTCAATTTCCTTGATAAACTTCTTGATCCCTCTAAAATGTCGCAAACTGCAGAATAAAAATATTTTATGAAATAAATATTTTATTAGAATTTAAATTTTTGTTAATGATTTTTCATCCAAATTACTGCATGTTATACGCTATAAATGGCTGTAAAATGTGATTAAATATAGGTGTCTTAAAACCTGCAATTTGTTACACTCTTTAGGGCCCATAATATATATGCTCTAAATTTAATTGAATTTGATTGGATTGTTTTGGAGATATCCTGTTTTATCGTGCACAAACTATCGTAAAAACTTCATTGTTCAAAAACGCATTACAAATTCTTTTATAAGTCAGATAAAGTAAATGCTATATAAACAACTTAAAAACCTCTCTAGTTTTAAGTATTAGTCCTTCTGCCTCAATAATTATATTCCTTTTTTCCCAGGCCCAAACAACACCAAACATCAAACACCTAAAAATCACTTTTTCAACCTAGTCGAATACCTTAAGTCGTCTACCTTTAAGCTTACAATGTTTGCAGAGTCGTCTATAGAAGTGTTGTTGCTGATTATTATGGATGCCTGCAAACTGACATCGAACATTCAACAATTTGTCTTATTTGAATCTTAGATGAGATGACCATATCATCTTATGAACAACTTTATCAGCTTAACGGTGTGGTAGGGACTTTATCATTCTATTGTGTTGCCTTCATGATTTGTCATCTTGAGACAATTTTCGAACAAGATAATTCCAGATCCCATTCTGCTTGCATGTTTCTAATTTACCTGTGCTATTGATGACCTCCCTTGGTTGGTAAGTTCACCAAACTTTTCACCAATTGAACCAGCCACTAGGTTTGGGAGCCCAAAATATGGTGCACCAATCTCGATCTGGATAACCAGATCTGAAACACCAATTTAAGAATGACTAGAAAAATATATTGAAAGATAAGAATGGGAATTTTTGCAACATTTTACATCAACCCCAGTAAACATGCGTCACTGCAGGGAGTTTCTCTTCATTTTGACATCAACTCTGGTTTTGTAATATTATCTGTTAATGAGATTTATACATGTAAGATATAAATAAAAAAAATAGTATCTTTTAATGTTATTTCTACTTTTTTTTCAAAAATCACGAGACACTTTGAATTTTAGACTTTCTTCGAATTGCCATACAAACAGCAATAAACTACCTTATTACTGTCATTGAAATCTGTTCTGTATGGAAATGCTTAAAATTCTTCAAAACATAAAATGTTAACAATACATATAAATAAGATTTTAATAAACGTTATTTTTTATTAAATTGTAGAAATTTAAGTAAGATGGATTTTGTTGATTATATTTCTCGGATAACAATCACTAATAAAAATGAAATTTCTTTGATTTTTTAAAATTTTTGAATATTAATATATATTCAATAGTTCAAATATACCAGGTTATTTTATGTATAAAAAATAATTTGAACTTATTTTAAACATTATATCCTTTTTTTTTAAAAAAAAATGTTTAAACTTTTGGACCAGTAAGCTTTTTTTATGTCCTGATCAATTATTTGTACAATATTTTCCAGGAGTTATAATTAAAAAAAAATTGCACACAAAAACAATTGCACATATCAATGATTTTCGTTCATATAAATCATCTATTACAAGTGAAATACAGACACTACATTTGTCTAACAAATGCAACATTCGAAATACGTCAAAATTAATCTAGTGTAAATAGAACAGTAATGAAACAGATTATGAAATCATCTGAGGCATTTTAATATCTTTCACTTTGTAATAACAGTAGGAAATAAATTCTTCATACCGTTTTATTTCCTTGATAGAAAATCTGTGATGAATTTATCTTGCTTGAGCTTCCTCTCACTTATTTCTTTTTTTTTTCCTGTAGAATTTCTAAAATCAGAAAATTGCACTTTAATTCAACCAACTTGAAAACAGGGAATATATTTATATAATATTTAAGTAAAATATATACCTACGGATTACAATATCATAAATCTTAAAACGAATAATACAATAAAATGTTTTAAAAATAGCTAATCAAAATTTTTCAAACATAATACAAATTTAATGCACTGAAAAGTGATAAAATACAGTAATTAAAACAATTATTTTTAGATATTTCAAGCAATATTATTGGCTTATTTGAATAAAAAGTATTCTCGCTTTTCAGTTCATTATTTCTAAATTAAATGTATGGTATTACTTTAAGAAAAATGAAAATAGAGTTCATTAAGAAAACTAAATACACTTTTTTTCAAAATCTATATAATCAATTTTTATTTGGGAAAATTATATAGTATTTTATAATTACTTTAAAATAATACTTCTATAACTTTTCTAATAATGAAATTGACTAAAAATCAACATAAAAGTAGAAAGGGATCACTAGTCCATGTGTTTTTACTAATTATAACAACCCCTTATGTGGTATATTAAATGTTTCTTAAACTATTTCAGACAACTATATAAAAATTTATTTTAAAATAAATAACAAGTAAAATACTAGCTAAAATAAGCTTATATCTAATAAAGAACTATATGCTTAATCTATATACTTAATCTATAAAATAAATATCTCTATCTATAATAAAGAACAATTTTAAGGAAACTTTTGGACCTTAATTTTTTTCTAGCACAACAAAATTTATATACTACACACCTAAAAAGTGAAATTGTAACTCAATAGAAAAAAAACGTTTTTAAATTCAAATTACAAGATAGGTAGAACTGAAAAACACGTAATATATTAAAGCACACATGCAGTATGTTAAAACATAAAATATTAAAGTTGCATATACACCAGATCACAAATATCCAGTTGTTAACCATTAAAGTCAGCTGCTTTGTACATGGTATCAATGACAATTTGCAGCATCTAGACTGATTAAGGAGTGTAAAATATGAATTGAAAACATCAGTGAGCTGAATGCCAGCAGTTATTACCTGTGGAATGAGATAGTACGCTGGAGCTGCTTGTCATGCTATTTCGACGAAGTGGGAGGCAATGTATAGCAACATAGATCCAAGGGCATCTGAGAACACGAAGCAGTGGTAGCAGCTTACATAAATGTACCACAAATTTCAGTCACAGGTAGATTTACTGAAAGGTACAAATGTGGATCCCTTTTCCCTAACAGATAATGTTTAAAGGGACCTGTTATCTTCAAAAGATGCATCTGTCGCTGCAAATCTTTCGCAATGAATTGCATCAGAGAAGACTGCGTACTCGCCTCCATCCACTGGTGCACTTTTAGGCTCTTGACGTAGCGCGCTTATCCGGAGGACAGAACCCGGGACCTTTGGATCCGAATCCGAGTAACTTAACCACTACACCCAAATGATCACCATGGTACGGATGTTGTTACTGGCTTATATAGATTATATCGCTACACACTACCCTACCAGTGAGTTTGTTAGGCGAACGAACGATATAGTTGTTAATGGGAGCGATCAGTTTTTTTTGTCTGTGTGTTGGATGAGTTGCGTCAAGTTTTTCTGACGAATTTTTTTCTTGGATTGCTCTTTTTTGCGAGTAGATGGCGCCACGACAGATCAGTTTAGTTTTCACTTTTCGTAGTTAAGCTAGGGTCACCAAATGACGTGTTGCACTTATTCGGTAGGACAGAACCCGGGACCTTTGGATCCGAAACTGAGTAACTTAATCACTACACCAAAATGATCACCATGGTACGGATGTTGTTACTGGCTTATATAGATTATATCGCTACACTCTCAACAGAGTTCTGCATGTTTAATTTGATGTAAACGTTCTGGCCACTAGACCAAGAAGGGGTGGCCTGCTGTTTTCAGACGAATCTTAATCTTTCCAACGATGGAATGACGGGATTAGAAGGCTATGGCAATTTTTCTGAAAATTTCACCTGTCTGCCTATATTGTTAAACATCATTACAGTCCCATAACATCCTTAATGTTTGAGGTAGCATCATGTTCGAAAATCGAACATCCCTTATGCACATTATTGACAGTTTAACATGAGATAGGTACTCTAACCCAGTTGTTTTGCAGGTAATCCAGAAAGTTATCACGCAATATAAGTACGGCAATATCAGGTATCATGTAGCCCAGAAAACTCAATAGTCAGAAATAAATTGGCCTTCTTCTCTAGCTGGAATCCTCACCCGAACTCTCTCCTATCAAGCATGTACGGGCTTTTATCGGAAGTGCAATGTGCACCAGGAACCACAGGTTTGTGCAATAGATGAATTTGAATTTGCAGTAGACTTGGTTTGACAATGGATATCTTAGGATAATATTAATGGCCGTATCCACGGAATACTAATAATGGCATTATAGGATTTTATATAATTTATAGCAGTGATATTATTTACCAAATTTATAAATATATACGCTTATTTATTATTAAATTTATTCTAATTCGATTTAACTAGAACCATGCCCAAAATTATGGTCACAAACATAAAATCTGAGAAAACTGATGATACATATTATAAATAAATTACAATGTGAGAAAGAATATAGCAAGACAACAATATGAAAAAGATTTTAATTTTGAGCTCAGATACAGGGAAACACAAAAAAAGTGTGAAATCAGGAATCAGAGATAAATCATTGAATTCGGGAAAATTCCATTTAATATGGATTGTGACCACCGTATATCAGTATACAAGTCTAAAACCGAGCTATTATATATACGGTTTATGAAAGTGTTAATAAATATTTGAGGTAACAAATATTCTTCCAGAAGTATTCAAAAATTTCGGCTTATGACTCCCGGGAGGGCCTGGGAGGGGGCAGAGCTGAGAATGGTTTTTTCTTAGACCCTCCCAAACATATTCAATAGAACAGAGATCTGGAGAGGACCAAGCCATACGGTGAATATCCTCTTCATGAAATTCATTAACATTATGAACTCTGTGTTGCCGTGCATTATCGTCCATAAAAATGAAGTCTGGGTTCATAGCACCCATAACAATCTTTACATAGGCTTCAAGGACCTCATAACAACAGCGCTGTGAGTTAACAATGTACACAGCCCAACATTATGCCACCCCACACAAGGATTCTTTTCCCTCCGAATCTGTTGATTTTTGTTACTCTCTCTTCAGATGAAGACTCGACGAGAATCACTCTTATAGATGAATCTCATCTCATCACTGAAATAAAAAAAACTTTTCTCGTGGTGGGCACGAGACTGATGTTTTCGACTCTATGAAACCTGATCTTTCATGTTGGATGCAGTCACAGGTGCATATAAGACTGGCCTCCGGGAGTAAAGTTAAGTCTCTGCAAGATGGCTGTAGACTGTTTGCCTGGAAATTATTCATCTAGACACAGAGGCAAGGTCACGAGCAAGCTGAGGAGCCTTTGTCGTCATGCGCGTGAGGCAGTACTTCTCAAACTTTCAATATTTGCGACCCATTATTCAATCACAATTTTCATCTCGCCCCCCCCCTTCATACAATAACAATGTATTGAATTAAATAATACTGTATTTGATGCTAAGCCTGCAACACGACTTTAACCTCTAAGGGGCCGCCGGCGTATATAAACGTCTCACTTAATCGGTACGCTTAATGCTCTCCATGAAATTATTCTGAAGGCTTTGGAATACAATAAAATCACCTTGACAGCGTTTGCGAAGGATTTACTTATGCCAGAGGATTTACTTATTTATTCCTTTTCTACCCCCTCCCCTCTCAATACACTACATTGGCCTACACCACATGCCTACGTGTTAAACGATGGCATTGGGGAGATCGCGTAATTTTTAATCGGCATTTAAGGGATTAATTATAAACTGTACAAATTATCAAGACAAATTCTACTTTTTGCAATAATTTTATGTATGAGAAGCCCACGGAGTCACTGGCAATTAATAAATTTGTTCCTTATTTAGTACTGATAATTTAATTATAAAATACGTTGCGCAGTACTAATATATTTATAAGTGTATTATATCATTGTAAATGTGTATTTTAGTTTTTATGTCAGAATGTATTTTGTTTGTTTACTTCCAGTAAATTAATAATTTTTTTAAATAATCTTTTGTTTTCCACTTTTCAATATTCTCGTACCCACCTCGTATGGTCATCACGCCCCCCAAGCGTGGCGCGTCCCACAGTTTGAGAAACACTAGCGTAAGGCCTAGTAGCGATCCTGTGCAGGAGTTGTTGCTCTGTAGAGGACTTGGCCGACCTTTCTAATGACGGTACTACTTGTTTGGAATTGGTTTCACAACCGGATGGACACTTTCGGTGCCCCTTGTAACCATCGAGCCACCTCCGTTTTGGTAGCTTCAAGCCTGCCAAAAGTTCTCCATCTCAAAGAATCATCTAAGAGATTATGAGAAGTCATTTTAACTACAAACAGGCTTTGTTTGTTTTAATATTCACAAAACTGTAGATGAAAATTCCATACACTTAAGTGGTCTCAATCCAGTTTTTCTGCAAAAACTAAAGCTAAGCATTTTTTTTCCTTAGCCGAAGATTGATATTGTATATTACCCGTCCATCAAGGCATTTAAAATTCAAATTCTATCAGTTTTACTAGAGTCAATTTTGAATTAACTAGGAAAACTTATTTGTGACCTTAATTTCGGGCATGCGTGTATCTTGTGATTCATGAAATAAAGGGATTCCTTAGAAAAAACTCCTTATATCGGCCATCTGTATTCCATAAACATGGGATATTTCGGAAGTTTCACAATATTCAACACTAATTTTCATAAAACTTAGAATACATTATTGGCTACAAAAGCATGAGAGAGAATAATAATATCTTGGTTATCTACCTCATTCGTAATGGACAGCCATACATATGCAATCTAGGTGTCCCTTTTGTGACGCGGGTGAGTAAAGGTAATGTGTTCAGCTTCAAAAAAGGCCTTCAGTGGTCCATTTTCACGTGTGAACGGACTCTTTAATCGGAGAGCTCTGAACTCCCCTCTGTTTTTATACAATGTGATGTAGTAACATGTGTAGGATGTTCTGGATATTGTCATATAGACCATTACAATTATCCATTAATTGATCACTAACGGCTTATATTTATGTTCACAGTGGCAAAAACTTGCCAATTTTTGAGTATGATATTTCTGCTGCGTAAAAAATGTAAAAACATATCCCTGTTACTAAATATAAGGCATAGATATGTGGCACTTGAATCATAAATTAATATTATGAATGAGTAGATTACATTAAAATCTTTTAATAACAAACACAAACATTTTTAATTGTCCTTATATAAAGTACCTATAACATGTTGATCTATTTTAAATATTTTTCTGAGATATATTATTTTAAAATTGTGTGGAAGGGGATTCTACGAAAACACCTAAGGGCTCCTTGAGTTCAAAACTTTGAAAACTACTGGTTCAGAGTAATGTCAGCAACAGGTAATATTTCTCTTAGGAATTTTCGAAGTTATCGCTTTTCAAAACCTAACAAAATTTAAAGAGTTATATTTCATTGGTGTAAGGGGAATAAGTTTTTTATTCTTTATTAAGCATAATTCAACCTGCGCATGGTGTTTATCTCAGTCTTTCAATTTGGATAAATTTGTAGGAGCTTGTTTAATTTTAAATAACGTGTATAAAGTTTTATTTTTACTTGCAAACCATTAACTTATGCTAGTACAAAGTGTGACTATTAAATAAGGAGACTGACACTACTACAGAAAAAGTAAGCATGCATTAAACCCAGAAACCTACTGCTATTTAGTGCGAACACTTCTTTTTCGAATGCAATGCCTCTTGTTTCCGTAAACACAACTCCGCTTAGCCATAGTCTTCGTTTGCATTAGAGTTATTTTTTTGCTTTGCCAGAAAAATGATAAGTGTAACAATACAGCAACTAATTGTTGGAAAATTTCACTTGAAACTTGGAAAAACCGCAACTGAAATTTATAATTTATTGAAAGAAGTCTTTGGAAATGGAGATTTATTGAGTGCATGTGTTTATGAGCAGTTTAATCGTTTTCCAAACGGCTGGAAGAGGATTGATGCCCGGATCACCCTTCTACGTCAAATAAGGATGATAGTATAAAAAAAATCGGTAATTTGGTTTGATTTGACAGTTGGCTAAGTATTCGTGTGATTACTGATACTGCAATAAAAGACAAATAATCCGTACAGAAAATTTTACGTAATAATTTGGGCATGTAAAAAGTGTGTGTCAAAATGATGCCTACAATTCTCACATTTGAACAACAAAAAACTCTCAAAAATGTTTGCATTGTCACTTTGAATGCTATTGAAATTGACGAAATTGACCCATACTTATTGAAAAGGATAATAACATGTGACATACCGTGGTGTTTTACTTATAATCCTGAAACAAAGAGCCAATGCATGCACTGAAAGAGTCCATCTTCACCAAGAGCCACAAATTACTGGAATGAATAAATCAAAATTCAAAGCAGATTATTATTTTTTCCAATATTCAAGGGGTTGTGTAACTTTACTGGTTTCCAGAAGGTCAAACTATTAATCAACATTACTGCCTTCACGTTCTTGATGAACTGTGTGGAAGAATAAAGAAAAAATAGCCAAGTTTAATTATTATAGTAGTGAAAAAAATATTAAAATATTTCTTTCAAAAGTTGTCGGATTATTTCCCCTTTTTTTGGTACCTTTGACACGTTTCTGCATTCAACGATTCATTAGAACGTATTTTCACGTACATACATAGATTCATTAGTCAACTCTCGAATTGTAAAAGTGTAGATTTTTCATGAAATTATCCATCACAATATAAAGGGAAATTAATAGAAGTGAATTCAATTAATTGTTAACTTTATAAAGACCTAGTTTACAATTAGAAAATATTAATTTGAAAACTTTAAAATGAATAATCAGCCTATATTCTTGTAAAAGTCAATATCGTGCAAAGACTCCAAAGGACGGCAGGGGAAATGATTTCTGGCATTTTTGTCGTTTTAAAAACTGCCGACTGCCATTCTTTCTTTCTCACCGAAATTAGTCAAAAAATGATTCCGGTATCGGACAGACTGCTAATATCACCAAGATACAGTAATTAAGTATATATTTTACAAAATAATGATATTTTGCATTATTTGCTATTTTTTCTAAAACGAGTCAATTTTAAATTGTTTTCACGGAAAAAATGTTCCTTTTACTCCATACCTATTTCTCATCATCGTGATAAATTGAGCATTACGTCTTGAAAAATTATATGCTTTGCTCTCTTAGACCCAGTAATTCAAAAAATCTGATTCCCAAAACTTTTTTCATACGTTTTTTCAAAAATTACTCGAAATTCGATTTAAATATTTAGTAACTTTGCAATTTTTGAAAATAATCGCACACAATTTTTTTTTTCGTTGTCAAACCTTTTTTCCGCGTTTCGACCGCAAAATGAAAATTTGACTTAAAAATTTAGGTTCTTAAATATTTATTTTGCGTTTTTCGATTAATAGTCTTTTTTCGAGGTTTTCTTTGAATGAAATTTCATTCTTGTTTTTAGAAATTACTTTTGCTTGTTATCGATGTGAGAAATTAGCCTAAAAACTAATCTCTAAAAAAAACTCCACATATCCGCAAGTATTACGTATTCATTTTTCCTTGAAGTGCCAGCAAGTTTCACCTCCTCTCACTTTTAGGTCTCAAAATAGAACGGAGAGGGAAGAAACCTATTTGATAGGGAAAAGAAATGGAAAATATTTTGAAAACGATTTTTTTAATGAAATAAATATAGAAATCCCCTGGAAGTGCTGGCGTTGAGAGCGAAAGGGGAAATTTCCTTGAGGGAAAACGAGAGAAAATGTAATACACTTTAAAAAACCCGTGCTATGCTAGGGTTTGAAGATGAAAAGTTTATTAATGCTGGAGTATTTAACTGAAATTTTTTCCTGACAAGTTAGAAATTCTCTTCAGATTTACTTAAAATTATACATCCTACTTCTTGTAACCATCATCGATGTAACCCTCTTAGGACAGCAATCATAGAGTTATGAGCAATTTTAGAATTTTTCACCCGTTGAAAATTAAGGTTATGAATGAATGAGTTTTTTTTCGCACCCAAAAACTGACCCCATAGGTATTGAATAGATTGAGGTGTCTCATTTGATTGCTGTTTATGGCAGTACTTGTTCGAAGAAGCTAACATTTGTCAAAGACCGTATTATTAGTGAAATGGATGCTTGGTGAATTTCAAAGATGGCCTAAGCACACCGAAACTCATTTGCCTATAAATGTAAAGGTGCAACCTATTATTTGATGTTCACTTTTGAAATAATGAAAAAAACTCTAAGAAACATAATTCATTAATCCTATAAATCCTAAGTAACTTCAAATAAAAAAGTCTTGTAATAATTAACTGATATATTTTTACAGAAGTAGAGACTTATAAAGGAATAAGAAAAAGCTAAAATATTTTTTTCTTTTATACTTGTATGTGCCCTAATCTTCGATTATTGATGCAAAGATATCATTAAATATGTGTATATTCGTTAAAAGGGTAGTCAATTAGCGGAAGTGAAATGTAACAAAATTTTAGTGCTGAAAAACGTCCTATTGTGTCTCGTTCTGTAGTCCGAAGAATACAGTAACAATTTGTATTCAGTATTAAGATCTCTTCCAGGCCGTTTTTGAGTTAAAATCCCTGCACAAGATCGCTTTCTAGCTATTTCGTCCCGAAAGAGGAAAAACATTATTGTCCCACCCCTCGGCACTGGTTTTAGATCACTATCCCGCAACAGGTTAGACACTATCTGTTACTATAACACACCGATTTCTTCACATTCAAGAACTATATGCCATTAGAATCCCTGTGTATTTCCATTTTAGTAGACCATATAAAAGTTCCCGTTCCTTTGAGCAAGAGAGTCGTAACCTAGAACACACAATTGATGATGACCTTCTGTACTCTTCACAGATGATTTGCGATTAATTTTGAAGATTAATTTAGGTCATGTGCTGACCTGGAGAGAACAAAGTACAGACGTGCATACGTTAACATTCTAAAATTGTTGAAAGGTTGAGATATATAAATGGTGCAACATGGTCTTGTATTTGTTCTCTTTAAGTGTTCACAATGACCAGCATATGCTAGAAAAAGGAACTCTAACTGCTATGAAATGTAGAGCACAATTCTTGCTCCATATGATGTTACTATTGCCAATAATATCAACTTAATAATAGCACCTGGCACACCAGTTTATAACAGTTGATAAACATTTTGATGATCAAAGTTTAGCGTGACTTGAATAGTCAGTCCAGGGGTGTAGGCAGACTGCCTTAATGAAATTAATTTATATTTAAAAAACAAAGATGAGAAAGAGCTGTGGCATAATCTTCATGCTGAAAATTAAAAATTTCTTGGTATATATTAGTGGTTTGAATTCTCAAATTCTACCCTTGTGAAACGACAGCTAAACTCAATTCGATGAATTATATTTGAGACTACTTTCTCAAAAAAGAGGGCATTTTAAATTTTACTCCGAAGTAGTAAATGAAAAAAAAAACAAAGTTTGCACCAAATGTATGTTTTGTCTCATTTCAGTCATCGGTTGTTTAATTGAAAGTAAAGTTGGAAATTTGATGCAGCTAATCAATCAAATTTCCTTCTGGAGTGAACCCAATTCTTATAAAAACCTGTTTATTAGATTTTTAAAATAACCTGTATTTTGTTATTTTAATATAACAAATGAAATTTTAAAAAATACTTTTTCTTCTCTTTAATTCATTTTAGATGACAAAATTATACAAAATTCAGTTCGCAAATAATTAAGGCTCTACTCTTTCAAATTTTATGCTTTCACATTAATTTGATCTTTCTAATTATAATTAAAAGACTGGGTGTACCTTAAATTTGGTGGCCTGAATTTACTATATCAAAGAAAGAGATATTTTGTGAATTTTAAAGCAACACCAACAAAAATGAAGCGTAACTTATTTCCACACAGCTAAGACTAATAATAGTCAAAATGTGATGGGGTGGAAAAACATCGCAATGAACTACACAATATATGCTTCTTATATATGTCCTTCACCCACCTTTGTGTTTAAATAACTTAGCAATCATAAATATTGTACACTTTTGTCCTTTATTTACACATATGTAACTCAAGTTGTTTGCTTTACTTGAATAATAATTTTCATAAAATCAAATCTATATATATAAAGGAGAAAAGCGACTCACTCACTGACTGACTGACTGACTGACTGACTGACTGACTGACTAATCACGAAATCTCTGGAACTATTCAACCTACAGACTTGAAATTTGGTATACATATTCCTTTGATAGAGTAGACATCAGCTAAGAAAGGATTTTCCGAAATTCCAAACGCAAGGGGCGTTACGGGGGGTTAAGGGCTTTAATAATAATTGTTTCCATGTTTAAACTACTTGATGTACAATCTTGAAATTGGGTAAGCGTATTCCTTTCAAAGAGTAGAGATCCGCTACAAAATGAGTTTGCTGAAAATCGACCCCCAAGTGGCGTTACAGGGGCTTAGGGGGCGTCATAGATAATTATTTCCATTTTTAAACTATTTGACGCACTGTCTTTAAATTTGATATATAGATTCCTTTCGTAGAATAATGATCAGTTACAAAACGGGTTTTGTGAAAACAGACTTCTAAGTGGCGTTGCGGGGGATTAAGGGGCGTAATAGATAAATATATCCGTTTTTAAACTACTTCACCTACCTGCTTGAAAATTGGTAGGTAAGTTTCTTTCCTTGAGTAAATATCCGCTACAAAATGGGTTTTGGGAAAATTGACCCCCAACGGGTGTTGCGGGGCGGGGGTTTAAGGGGCGTTATAAATTCCTATTTTTAAGTTATTAGACGTACAGTCATGAAACTTAGTAAGCAGATTCCTCTCATAGGGTAGAGATACGCTAAAAATGGGTTTCGTGAAAATTGCCCCCAAGTGGCGTTGAGGGGACTTAAGGGGCGTTATAGATAATTATTTCCATTTTTAAACTATTAGACGCACAGTCTTTATATTTGATAAAGAGAATTCTTTCATAGAGTAGAGATCATCTATAAGAAGGTTTTGTGAAAACAGACCTCTAAGTGGCGTTGCAGGGGAATAAGTGGCGTAAGAGATAATTATTTTCGTTTTAAAACTATTTGACCTACCTGCTTGAAAATTGGTAGGAATGTTTCTTTCATAGAGTAAATATCCGCTACAAAACGGGTTTGGAGAAAATTGACCCCCAAGGGGGTGTTGCGGGGGGTTAAGGGCAAATATAAATAATTATTTCTTTTTTAAACTATTAGACTCACAGTCTTGAAATTTGGTTAGCAGATTCCTCTCATAGGATAGAAATACACTACAAAATGTGTTTTGTGAAAATCGACCCCTAGGTGGTGTTGCGGGGGTTCAAAGGGCGTTATTGATAATTTTTTTGCATTTTTAATTAATTGGACGCACAGTCTTCAAATTTTGTTAAGCAGATTCCTTTCATAGAGTGCAATTCCCCTACAAAATGGGTTTTGTGAAAACAGACCCAGAAGTGGCGTTGCGGGGGCTCAAGTGGCGTTATAGACAATTATCCCCATTTTTAAACTGTTAGACGTACAGTCTTGAAATTTGATAAGCAGATTCCTTTCGTACAGTAGAGAACCGCTACAAAATGGGTTTCGCGAATATCAACTACCAAGTTTAATTTCGGGAGATTAAGAGGCGTAATCGATAAATATTTCCATTTTTAAACTACTTGATCATCCTGCATGAAAATTGGTAGGCATGTTCCTTTCATGAAATAGAGTTCCTCTAACAAAGAGTAAAATGAAAATTGACCCCCAAAGATGTTTGCGAGGGGTCAAGAGGAGTTACAGAAAAAAAATCCTGTTTTTAATTGTTAGACCCATATACTTGAAATTTGTTAAGCAAGTTTATTTTGTTGAATAGGGATCCACTAAGAATAAATTTTAAGCAAATCAAGTTCTGGGGGGTTGCAGAGGGTTACTGGGACGTATTGACAAAAAAAAATTACTTTTTTCGAGCTACAAGGATTATAATAATGAAATTTGGTTTGCATTTTTCTTTTGTTGAATTGAAATCCGCTAAGAGCGGTAATTTTGGAAAACGGCTCTCAACGGGATTACGGGGATATTGATAGTAAAACTTTTGTTTTTTTCTGTTAGATTTAGACTTGAAATTTGGCTTGCATGTTCAATTTACGGAGTAGAGATCCACTGAAAATTGGTTTTGTGGGAATCCACTTGGTTTTTGAGTTACGAAAGAGCAAACATCATTCTATGCTTCAATTTTAGAGATTTTTAGAAAATACAAATTAGATGAGTTCTGCCCTTTTTTTTTATCAACAGGCGACAGTTACAGGTATAAGTATATTTTTCAATTCAATCGAATTCTTAATGCTAGGACTTATATATCAATAATTTATACATATATATAAGCAGTAGAAATTTATAAAACATCATGAAATACCCAGCGAAGCGGGCGGGTAACAGCTAGTTATATATATATATACAGGGTGTTTCATAAATGATGGGAGTAACTTTAAGGGTTGATAGTACACATCAAGACGAGTAATAGTAAATAGGAAACCAAGTGTCCCAAACGTCTTCCGAAGGAGAAAGGCGCCATCAAAGTTTAGGGTCCTAAATTTCAAATGATGATAAAAAACGGGAAAATGGATCGATTCATTTGCGGTTTTCACTAAAATCATTCTTTAAATTAGTATTTTCATTAAAAAAAGTTTTAAAGACAAAGTTAAAAAAAATGCCGTTGGAGGGCGCTCTAGACTTTGGCGTACCGAACAACTACCTTTTACCAGTATTTTTTTTATTTTGTTAAATGTTTACAAAAGCTTAGATTTTAACTTGAATTTTGAGCGCAAAATTGAAACCATCGGGAGCGGTTAAGTGGCGCAACTGTAACCGCGTTTAGGGAGGAAAAATTGAAATGCTCGTATGTAATGATCAAAATAAAAAACGATAAAGCAAACTTTAAGAGGCGATAGTACAACATAAAAACAATCAACTTTGATTAGAAAATGCATGATTTGATTTCAAACGCAAACGTGTTAGAGAATCTTCAAATTTTATCCATGCAAGCGTTATAGCTGCAAGTTTCTGGAAGAAGAACATGAAATTGTGATATGGGGAAGAAGAAGTACGCATATGCAAATTGTTATTAAGATAAAAGCCACTGACCCGAGTGTGCAAGTGTAAATCACGGTACAAACGTAACGAAAAATGTTGCCCTTCACTAATCAAGAAAAGGCTGATATGCACTTCATCTACGGAACTGCAAATGGGAATGGTGCAGAGGCGCGACGATTGTACGGAAAAAAGTTTCTCAACAGGTGGTTGCCCAATGATAAAACATTTGTGCGCTTGCTCAGACAGTTGTGTGAGACAGGATCCTTTTTTGGTGCACGTTCAAATGCAGGCCGTGCGAAGTCTAACAGAACGGTAGCTATGGAAGAAAAAATTCTGGATATGGTGGCTGATCATCCAAATACAAGCACGCGAGCAGAGGCTAGTCAAATTGAAGTATCACCCTCCACGACATGGCGAGTACTAAAGGATGAAAGTATGCATCCTTTTCATGTCCAACGAGTCCAGGAACTGACTCAAAGGGATTTTCCTCGTCGAATGGATTTTGCTCGCTGGTATCTGCAGAAGAACACCCTAAATCCCGATTTTGTTGCAACTGTGCTTTTTACAGATGAATGTACATTTACACGTGACGGTACATTAAACACCCACAATTCCCACCAATGGGCAGATGTAAATCCACATGCGTCTTCTTCACATGCATATCAGCAACGATTTTCCATAAATGTTTGGGCAGGAATAATTGGTGACCATCTACTTGGACCTTATCTTCTGCCAGAACGCCTGGATGGAAAAAAATATCTTACCTTTCTGCAACAGGTGCTACCGGAAATGATGACAGTTGTTCCCCCTCATATCCGGCGAGTAATGTGGTTCCAGCAGGATGGAGCACCAGTTCATTTTGCGCCAGAGGTGCGAAATTATCTAAACGCAACCTTTCCAAATCAATGGATTGGGCGAGGTGGTCCTGTCCCTTGGCCAGCGCGATCGCCCGATCTTTCATGCCTGGATTTCTTTTTGTGGGGACACCTGAAGAGTCTTATGTATGAGACTCCTATCGAATCCGCAGAAGCACTCGTCGCCAGACTTTCGGCAGCTGCAGGAGAGGTGCGCGATACTCCTGGCGTGCTTCAGAGGGTTCGTGAACCCCTTCTTCGCCGTTGTACCGCATGCATCGCCTCTAATGGTCAGTGTTTCGAACAGCTATTGTAATCATTTCTAATTAAACTTTTTTTTATAACGTAAATGTTCTTTGTTTCCTTTTTGTCTCTTAAAACGAAATCTGTTTCAGCGCCCTCTATCACCTGCGGGTTAAAATTACGAGTATGATTTCTTTGATGAATGTTACTTGTTTTGGTGTTGTACTATCGCCTCTTAAAGTTTGCTTTATCGTTTTTTATTTTGATCATTACATACGAGCATTTCAATTTTTCCCCCCTGAACGCGGTTACATTTGCGCCACTTAACCGCTCCCGATGGTTTCAATTTTGCGCTCAAAATTCAAGTTAAAATCTAAGCTTTTGTAAACATTTAACAAAATAAAAAAAATACTGGTAAAAGGTAGTTGTTCGGTACTCCAAAGTCTAGAGCGCCCTCTAACGGCATTTTTTTAACTTTGTCTTTAAAACTTTTTTTAATGAAAATACTAATTTAAAGAATGATTTTAGTGAAAACCGCAAATGAATCGATCCATTTTTCCGTTTTTTATCATCATTTGAAATTTAGGACCCTAAACTTTGATGGCGCCTTTCTCCTTCGGAAGACGTTTGGGACACTTGGTTTCCTATTTACTATTACTCGTCTTGATGTGTACTATCAACCCTTAAAGTTACTCCCCTCATTTATGAAACACCCTGCATATATATATATATATATATATATATATATAAATACATGTATATATGTGTGTATACTACGTTACAATAAATCAATAACAAAATTAAAAGAATTAACAACACAGTAAAGAAGCATAAAAACATAAAGAAAGAGACAGCAATAAACAGTAAGTCATGTTTATTTTAAAATGGTGTTTTCATAACACAGAATGAAAAAAAGCGACAACTCGGTTGGATTTACAACCACCGAGGAGAAAGCTATGCACAAAACAAGGTGCAAAGCCAATAAAAGTAGGGATGGACTGTACATTTTACATGAAATAATTGCCAAAGTTTATCTTCTGAAGCCTTTGGTGGTGAGTATACAAGCGGCATCTAATCACGTTTTAGGCATGTCTAGATATTAAGAGGAAATGGTGGAAAACAAAGTATTTGTGCATCTTGCATGAATGTTGTAATAAATTTAGTGTGCCGTTGCTCGTTATCCTATTAGTAAAGGGTATTGGGAATCCACAAAAGGAAAAGAAGTGTCACCGTTTAAAGACCGTCATCCACACATCGCTGGACCTTCACAGTGCCTTGAATTTGTACCAGAAAGTGATCGTACATTGCACGCAGTGATGTGTAAAACGTAAATGCCGCGTTGCAAACATCAGCACTATGAAGTCATGACACTCAATTACGTGGAGAGTACGTGCTGAGATAATGGACGCATTTATGGACAAGTGAAGTTTCTGTAAGTAAAAGTGAAATCGTACTTTTATAGAAATTATAAGAAGGAAGTATTTACACGTAGTAGAATAACTAAAATGGTAAAAGCTGGAGTAGTTTGATGAATGTTGGATAAGAGTTTGGACTTGTCAAAAAAAGAGTATTTCAAGAGATTGGATAGCCTTCCAAATGAGAGGTACTGCTGTTAGATAAACTGGCAATAGTTGGTCAAGGAAAACAATGGCAAGTGATAGTGCAGGGGAAAGGTGATCAAAAGCAGACATCGGATAACATTGTCTATCAGCTGAAAATTGGGAAATAGGATAACACACATATATATATCTATCTATATCTATCTATCTATCTATCTATCTATCTATCTATCTATCTATCTATATATATATATATATATATGTATATATATATATATATATATATATATACATACAAGGGGTGATCAAATGAAAAGGTACGAAATGACACGGTGGGTACAAATATAGACTTTATTCAAAATATACACCATAGGCCTGAGCACAACGATCCCACTGATGAACAAGCCGCAGGATTCCTTGTTCCTAGAATTCCTGTGGCTGTGACGAGACCCAGTCCTTCACAGTGTCCTTGAGTACGTCGTCCGAGTTGAAGCGCTTTCCTTTCAGGTGTTTCTTTAGTGGACCAAACACATGGAAATCGCAGGGTGACATGTCCGGACTGTAGGACGGATGGTCCAACGTCTCCCATTGGAACTTGTCCAGTTCCATTTGTGTGACTCTGGAGACGTGTGGACGCGCGTTATCATGGAGCAGAACCACACCCTCCGTGAGCAGCCCCGGTCTTTTGTTCTTGATGGACCTGCGTAGGCGTCGGAGTGTCTCACAGTACACATAGGAGTTAATGCTTTTTCTGTGCTCGAGTAATTCTGTGCTCGCATCATTTGGACGCCGCTTTTTATAAGAGCCTTTGCTCTCTCCTGCGCATGCGGGCACCCGCGCATGATCCGATCCCAGTCAGAGTCTCCAATGGCCTCCCGAGATGTCTCGCTACATTCTCCCTTGGCGGAATATGCAAATATTTAACTGTTTCATTTTTATGTCGTTTCGTACCTTTTCATTTGATCACCCCTTGTATATATATATATATATATATATAATCAAAATTTCTCTACAAGAGAGAGATGAATTAACATGATTAATACTTAAAAGAATAGCAATTGCTAGATATATATATATATATGTGTGTGTGTGTGTGGCACATACATACATACACTGAGGTGTCAGAAATCACAAGATACCTTCCAATATCATATCGGAAATCCTTTATACCTAACAAAGTGCTGCAATTCGACGTGGCATGGACTCCAGAAGTTGGTGGAAATTTCCTGTTTAAATATTGAGCCCTGTTCCCCCCAATACCTGTTCATAATTGCAAAAATGCTGCCAGTGCAGGATTATGTGCACAAATTGTCTTCTCAGTTATATCCATTAAATGTTAGAAGGGATTCAAATGCTTCTCTGGAACTGTTCAGAAAGTTTTTCAAACCAATCCCGAACATTTGTGGCCTGGTGACATAGCGCTTGTTAACCGTAAGATTTCCATAATTGTTTAGATACGTGAAGTCTAGGAGTGCGCAAATAGTCTCTAAATAGCTGAACGTAACCATTTCTAGTCGGCTCAGTTGGACTAGAAGACCTAGTCCATTACATGTAAAAGCAGCTGTCACCATTATGTAGCCTCCAACATCCAGCTTGCACTGTGTCTTGTTGACAACTTGGGTCCATGGCTTCGTAGAGTCTGTACCACACTCGAAAACTATCATTATTTCTTACTAACTGGAATCGTGACTCATCTAATTAAAATGTGGTTTTCTAGTCGTGTAGTGTCCATTCGGTATTATCACTAGCCCAGGAGAGATGCTGCAGGTGATGTAGGGCTGTGAGTGAAAACACTCGAGTTGGTCGTCTGCTGCTTTAGCTCATTAAATCTAAATTTCACCGCACTATCCGAACGGACATTCCCATTGATCCTTGTGGATATTACATGCATTTTTGCTCGTTTGTTAACACTGACGATTCTATACACACGTCCTTGATCTATGTCATTAATTGCTTGTGTTGGCCACAGTGATGTCTATGGTGGGAGGTTATGTCTAAAATTTGTTATTCGGCACAGTCTTGACACTGTAGATATCGGAATATTGAATTCCTCAACGATTTCCGAAGTGTGATATTCCAAGCGTCTACTCCAACTACCATTCCATGTTCAAAGTCTGCTAATTCCCTCTCGAGTATCTAATTCCTCACCGTTAATATTCCCTCACTTACTCACTAATTCCAACTGTGCTGCAATAATGAAGCTGAAAAACTTTTCACATGAATTATTTGAATACAAATGAAAGCACTGCCATTTACACATTTTGTATGCAATACAACTGAAATCTTTATATTTGCATACTGCTAATTCATGACTTTTGTCACTTCAATGTATATATACATTCACGCATATATTTATACGTACATGTTTATACATACTGATGTTTCTGAAAATTACAACACCATGAACGAATTTTGCAAATAAAAGTAAACTGACAGAGGAAATGAAAACAGGTCATATGTGATAAAGATTAAAATTCAAAGTGATCATGTATACGTCTACCTAGAAACAACCTATACCTTTCCGAGTATATAAGAAACACTAACAAAGTGTATTTCAATGTGTGTAACATCATTTGACTGTTGTAAATAATTGATTAAAAGTAAAAAAATTTCGTGGAAGCGCAGAATATTATACAAATACATAATAATAACAGTTTGAATGTTTCTATATGATTAGTGCCGCCCTTTTATGTGAATAGGTTTACATATACTCCAACCTCCACCGTTATACTATGTTTCAAAATCTGTTCAAGAGCTAAAAAATAGGAGTCAGGACGAGACGACAGCATCTCATCTACGTGGGGTAACAGGTGCTACAACATCGGCAACTTTGAAATATGTCTACAGTATCTACCCTATAGTTCGTCGATGTCTACTGTGCCATGAGCGACATGGAAAGAATATTCTATGTTATGTTTTTTTTCTTCTTGAAGCTGAGTCACTGATGCATCTGAGTATAATGGAGTCTCCAACAATTCTAAATAGACTTGTTTCCGGAGACTGGGACTTTGTCAAGTCCCTCCGCTCCGTATCTGGAATTTAGTGTCAAATTGCGCTGTTCTCATTGTTTGGATGGGAGGAGGTGTGGCTTCGAAAGGTGGGAGCCAATGGCGGAGTAGCGGTGTCTGGAATGGCGAGCACTATTGGTCAGTGAGCTGCTGGTGTTAGGATACGACTGCCCGACTCGGATGAAAGAAAGAAAAAAAAGGATAAACTATTGAAATTAAGGAGAAATAGATTAAATAGAGGGTAATGGAATTAAATTAATTTTAGAAAATATAAATAATCTAAAAGAGATTTTAGAAGTAAAAATGCTTGCTGGCTTATGATCTTTGGTTTCTTTAAGTTTTGGAATTACTTTAAGGAGCTTTGGATATTGTTTAAGTAAGTTGGCTATTATTCTCAACAATTCTAATACCATGCTGTTTGGCAATATGTCATTTTCTTAGACACAATTTCAACTGCAACTTTTGAGGTTTTTTAGTCAAATACTACAGAAGTTTAACGCTATCTCTCGGAGTTCAGTTTCATACTGGATGAATTACTATCTTTATGGTCCGGGACGCTTTTCGATATCGTTGGTCAGGGATGGCGAACCTTTATGGATCAATGTGCCATTTTTTTCTAAAAAAGTGTTTAATGAGTTGTAGACGTGCCGCCAAATAATTTTGACTTGTGGTTATTGGGAAAGTAATAAAACTAAATAAAGAGCACAAAACTCTTTATTTACTACGAAAAAAACACTTTTTGTGTACTGTATAGTTGTAAATATTTTAGTTATACGTGTTATTTAACTTAAAGTAACATTAGTGTGAGTTCCATTGTTGCAGATTGGATAACAAATATTTTGTATTAGGATTGTAAGATGTTACTTTTAGTAGGAAGCATGCTCAATTGGAGTCATCTGCCAGTCGGTTTTTAAGCAATTAATTATTTTAGCTGTGGTTCGCTTTTTTGACAAGAGGATTTGCGTTTATTTCAAAATGCCGTTTTACAGACGATGTTCTGCATACCACTATTCCAGAACATAAAACACACACCTCGTTGTTGCCTTAACTAATAATGGCATATTTCTAGAATCACCAAATTTGAAATTCTCTGTTACACTTACCATCTTGCCTTTTTTATTCTTTTGCTGAACTAGCCATGTTAAATAATACTTAAAAATCGTAAATATAACACAAACTTTAAAATACAGTTGCGTCAACGAAATTGATTATGCCATGCGTAGACAAACTTTGCATCATACACAATTGTAGTCCACAATGTAATTAAGATAAGACAATAACAAACTAATGCGCTCCCCGCCGGCACCGCAACGCAACCAATCACTCGCGTTTGATTGTTATACTATATAGTGAACTTCGCTATATTAAAATAAAATGCAAACCATTTTGACCACTGCAAACCATTAAGCATCGTGCCATGAATGGCAGGTGTGCCAATGGTTCGCCATCCCTGAATGGTTCAAGACACTTGTAGAGCCTGATATCCTAATCCTCCTTAACCCTACTTCGGGTGCAACTGACTTCAGAGACTAGCAGAAGCATTTTGTGTCAAATTAGTTATTTTGGTTGCTTTAGTTTAAGCTTCATTTTGTTCATTAAACTCGTTCTTTTTCGTTCAGTTTGGTACATTGGCTATCTTTAAGCCTTACCCAAGGTGACCCTGCCGGTATTTTGAACTAAAAATTATTAGGGGGTTGTTGGCCTCTCAGATCTGGTGCGTCTGATTCTGTTTCGTTTGTAGGTGCCCCCGACGAAGTGTTAAACGCATTCTAGAAAGTCAATGCCACTCGCATGTGGCTCGGAATGTACAGGGTTTCTTCGGTGTGGGATAGGATCCACGTTTTCCTCAAGTTCCTCGAATATACTGCTCATCGTGCTTGCCTGAAATTCTGACTCATTCGGTATTGACTATTGTGCTGAGAAAATGGCTGAACGTTGTCATGAGAGAGAGGCCATTTTGAATGTCATGCCTTCGTTTGACATTCGGAATCTGAAGGATTTGATGCTACATTGCATATAGACTCTCGTTGTTCCGTATAACTTTGACCAAAGTCATTTATTTAGACCATACCTTTTCTATATATATGTAATAATTCACATTAATTCATCTTAAAAGCTTTTTAATTTGTATCGGTAATGACCCTCCAGGACTTTAACATGAATAATTAACAGCTTACACGACTAACACAGCGAAATTATGTACTCATCGTTGTGGAGCCGTAAATCATGTTGTGGAGCCGGAACTTTCAGTCTGTGTTTAATATAAAAGAAGAGATGATCTAGAAAATTTGCCGCACTTCTTTTTCTCGTCATGTAAGCGTCCCAATTGTTTCGAAAAAATATGTACCTGTATGAAGATTCTGTATTTGGATTGGCTTCCAATGTAACAGTAAAATGCTTAAAATTCAATTTCATAGTCCCTTTTTCATCTTCTGAAATGTTGAACAAGCAAATTGCCATGAATTTGCAACTTGTTTGTGGGACGCAAGTAATTGGAAGAAGATATTCGCGTCTGCTAAAAAGCTGTGTGCTACGCTGAATATGTTATGTGTGACAAAAGGGGCATGCAGACTCTGTGAAAAAAAGCACTTGGCTGCGGTTACATCAACGCCTGACACTGCTTTAGAAGTAAGGAACTTTACAAAATGTTTTAACACAGCAGTAGCAGAATGCGGAGTATCTGTTAATGGTACTTGGCAAAGACGTGGTCACATTCATCCTTGAATGATTGTATTGCAGCGTTATCTATTGACACTGGGAAGCTTCTGGATTTGGAGATAATGTCGAAAATTAGCAGTATTTGCAACCGATTGAAGAATTCTAAGAGTCCAAGTGGACATGTATGTTCTTGCAATCATCTAGGATCAGCTTCAAGCATGGAATCAGTTAGTGCGTATAGAATCATTGAGCGTTCTTGCACCACGTGAAATCTCAAATATGTTCACTTCTATGGTGTGATGATGATTCCTAAGAATACCTTGTGAGTGAGTAAGTGAGGGAATATTAACGTCACAGTGTTCAGCTACACGAGGGCTTTCGGGGACGGTCCGCGTAATTTTGAACCACGGTCAAGTGACGCGGAGGACACCTGAGCTGGCACCCCCTCTCCTAACTACCACACCACACCAACGGGAGGACGTTTGAGATCTCGACAAATTTAACGTGCATCGTTTCCCTACACGGTGGGTCTTCAGTGGTACTGGGATCGAACTCATGACACGCTAGCCACAAACCGATGCCCAGACCACTTGGCTACCACGGCCACCCAAGAATACCTTGCAGTGAAAGATGTGAACGGTATCAACAGTGTCACGAAATATGAGTGTGTAGGACACATCCAAAAGGTGTTTGTAGCTGGCTATGAAAAAAGCCAGAAAAACCTCAGTGGGAAAGGAAAACTCACCGATGTTATGATTGATAAAATTCATAATTACTACGGTATTGCCATTAGAAGTAACACTAATAACATCGAGGCCATGCAAAGTGCTACCATAGCGGTGTTTTTTCACTGTTGCTCAAGCCATGAGAAACCCGTGCATGGACAGTGTCCAACCGGAGCTGATAGTTGGTGTGCATATCAGCGATCAAAAGCAACCGGCAAACAATTTTTAGAAAAAAGTGCTGGTCTTTCTGTAAAACTTTTAAATTTTGTTAAATCTGAATACGTGAAGTTGTGAGATAAACAGTTGTTACAGAAGTGTCTCCACTGTAAATCACAAATGCAAATTAGTCGTTTAATGGCTCTTAGTGGCAAATTATTCCAAAAGAATCTTTTATTGAGCTGCAAACATTTTCCTTGGATGCCTATATTGCAGCTATTATTTTTAATAAAGATTTCAATGGTTTGTTGGATATTTTGAAAACTCTTGGCATAAATGCAGGCTACTATACCCTGCGTGACTACAAATCTTTCGACATCCTTCGAGTCAGTGACTCGAAACAACATTCTTTACCTCGTTCAAAATCATCCAGAAAAAAAATAGGGCCCAAAGAAAGAAAAACATTAACAAAATATCAGAGTCTGAAGGTGTGAAATATAAATAAAGAAAGTTTTATTTATGTACTAGCCATAATTTATTTTTTAAAATGGCATTTATAAAGTTTAAATTCCTTTTTCTCAAACTATTTTTTTTTGTAAATTTCTTGTTATTTCAAATGTGATATCTGAAGAACCAACAGAGATATTTGTGTGAAATTTAACACAGATGTTATTAATAGTATTATCTAGAGAATGGATTATAAGCTAAGAAATTGAACATTTTTTAGTGATTTTAAAGTTGGATTTCCTTACAAAAGTATCGAAAATTTGAATGAAATTCATAGGTTGTAGCTTCGATTAGCTAAAACTTTTAATTGAAACAAAAATAATTTAAAACATGTAGTCCAATCTGTAGAAATGTGTTTGAAAAATGTGCCAGCAATTTTTTTTTTTTTGCAAAATATAAATTATTTTTAAAAATAGAGCCTTTGAAAAAATTTCAAAATTTAACTAAAATTTCTTTAAAATTTAAAATTTTTGTAAATTGTTTCGTATGTACTATATTTTTTTATAGTGCATAAAAATAAAATTAAAAATGTAAAAAATTTGGTGATTTTTAGAAAATTAAGAAATAGGTCTCCGAATGTAGTTGGATACCTTAAAATGAATCATGTTCAAAGCATAATTATACATTAAACCAAGGGTACAATTAGCCTGGATAAGACATGTTTCTTTTCTCTAAAAGGGGTACTATTTCTCAATTTGTAACAATGTATGTTGTAGATCACACTTTGCTTTACCTTATGCTTGGCCTACCAGAACTGGCAAAATTTAAATTAACTATTGACTGCAGTCAACTTCAAATAAAACAAAATGGAAATAATGTAAATAAAATAAATAAAACAAAAATGAACAAAAATATTCTTTATTTATTAATGAAGAAAAAAAAACAAAGGTCCTCCTTGTTCTCAGATCTCTGAGGATCAAAATGTTCTACCGCAGATTGTGATAGAGGATAAGTGTGAGTTAAGAGAAATACTTTTACAATATGACTCAATTTTCTTATAAAGACAAGTAAGATGCAGGACAATTAAAAATTGAATCTGAAAGAGTTGTTACTAAAATTTGACCAGTTCATCTCAGACCCTATTGTATTTTTGCTATAGAGGAAAAAGAAATTGAGCATCAAGTTGAGAAATTATTACAAGCTGGATTAATTAAAGAAAGTAATAGTCCCTATTCTTCCGCAGTAACTTTAGCTTTTTAAAGTGATGAAGGAAAAAAGACCTGGTTTAGTATAGATTTCAGAAAATTAAATGATTTTTGTAAATCTGATTCTGAACCATTACCTCTTCTGGATAGTTTATTGGACAAACTAGCTCGGGAAATTTTTTTTCCCCTTTAAGACTTAGCTTCAGGTTATTGGCATGTACCCATTCACCAAAAATATACTGAGAAACTCACTTTATGCACTAACTTTGACTTATTTGAATGGTACATATTACCGGAATGAAGGTAGCCCCTGCAGTTTTCAATAGATTTATTCGTAGAGTATTAACTAAGTATAAAATTGGTTGGTGTTAATTCTAACGCCCAATCATTAACAGATTTCAGGGGAAATCTTTTACATTGGTGCCCATGGTGGGCACGAACCCACGACCCCTTGATTAAGAATCTCGTGATCTACCAACTGAGCTAGCCGGGATCAATGTAAAGGATTTTCCCAGAAATCCGCTAAAGATTGAGAGTTCAAATGAACACCACTGTGATGAATGTTACTTTTTTAAAGGGGTTGTGAGAGATCGAATAATTTTTGTGGTTGATAACACCCAACCACACCGAGCTGCACTTGTCGACGATAATCTGGAAAAAGAGGGTATTCACCATATTATGTCAGAGAGGTCCCCATTCCTCAATCCCCTAGAGCACTAATGGGATGTTTTAAGAAGAGCCATTATATGTCGACAATCCCCTTCAAGGACATTTAAAGCGTTAAAATCGGCTCTTTTGGATGATTGGATATTACTGATCCCATCGTTGAACAATAGCCTCATTAAAAGAATGAGAGCACGCTTATACAGCTATATCTGACGCTTATACAGCTATATCTGACGCTTATACAGCTATATAAGGTGGTCATGCCTCTTATTAGATGAGAAATACAGAGTTCTGATGTATCGTTTTTGACCAGTGTCACTCGCATTTGTATGTCAGCCAACAGAATACTTCTGTAAAATGTTCTTAGTTTCACTTTTTTTCCCTACTACATACGGTATTAGTACACGAAATTTCCTTGCATTAAGCCGAATTATTTTTGAAATATCTCGCTTTTTATATTTGTAACCTTGATTTTGGACACCAATGGACTTCAATAACTTGATGAAAGAAGAATGCGGGACTTTCAACAATTGTCGGTGAGTTGTTTCTTCCATTCGTTTCCCACACAGCCCGTATTCTACGACAGCGAGTAATTGACTATTCGCTGCCCCCCCCCTATAATATGGATGTGCCAACGTAACCTTTTGAGCTGACATGAAACCCCTCGCAAAATCTCTTACCTGCTGAATTGCCAAACCGGCATCCCTGTTACGGCACGTTTTATTTGAGGCGATAAGTAGATATATTTAGTGATTTCTACCTTCAAGAAAGCAACGCGGACAATAACATCTGCTCGTTTCTTCCATATATCCCACTTCTTCAGTGTGGTACATAATCGTATTTCGGAAGAATTTAGACATAATAGCAAGTTGAAATGATCAAGAATATAAATCGACATTCCTAACACCAGGGACACTTAATCGCTACAAGCCTAACAGTGCAAAAAATTGCTACAACTGCTAATGTTTCTGAGAAAGATCAAACCAAATGAACTCTAGAACTGAAATAAATTGAGTTACAAATGAATACTTAGTAACTCTTAATATTTATTATTAATTATAGCAATTTTTTGGAAATAATAAAATCATTTTAAGGTATTAAATAACAAGTACATTAAATAACAAATATTTTAGAAAAATGGTGGTTCCATGTGTAAAATAGGACTGTATTACATTTTATATCATAAAATTCAAAAGAAAAATGTTTGAACATAAATTGAATTATAAAATTAAAAACTTGCGGATTAATATGATTTAGAGAGAGACGCAAAATTAAGTAAAATATATCGTATCCTATTTTATAGAAGTTTTTATAACAATATTGCAAAGGAATATATTAGGAGGGTCATGTTCAACTGTAATGCTTGTAACATATTTAATGATTATTGATATTTTCCATTTAGTGAGATACTAAATTAATCTACCACTGTATGTGTGACTTAGGATTACCTTTTTATAAATTGACATGGGAATATTATTATTCCTGTATAGAGCTTTGAACATATTAAAATGTAAGGTGTACATTTTATCAAATTTTTTTGTGGTTTAATTTTTAATTTTTAGTTTTATATCTAAAAATCACCTGTAGAAAAGTCCATGTTAGTCTTAATACGGTTTAAATAATCTGGGTAAATGGTAAAATTATCATAAAAATCATTATTTTTTTAAAAAACTATTACATTTTTAATGCATTTGTATATACTCCTGGAATTACAATAAATATTATCATGTGGATAATATTATTCCAATTCAATAAGAATTTAACTTTAAAAAAATTGATAAGCAAAACAATAGTAGACAGTAAAGGCAAAATAACATATTAACAGTAACACATTAATAAACTTTTAGGTTTATGGTTAATATTACATATTTAGACGGAGTCTAAAGGTGCCAACTTTCCCCTTTATTTACGAATATTATGGGGCTGAATTAAAAATATAATTTAATTTATTTATAAATAATGCACAAAAAATTAAATGTAGTAAAAATAATTATCAAGAATATGAAAAGTAATCTACTTATCTCACACTGCAGGGCACCAACCCAAAGGAAATCACAATTATTTTGCATTTCTGGAAATATTTATTCATAAAAATACTGTTAAATGTAATCAGCAACATATTATACGTAGAATGCACGGAAAATAACAGGTAAGTTAAATTTTTAAAAGAGAAAGTGCACAAATATATTAAAATTAATGAGTTGTTAGAAAATCATATAATATTTGCAGTAACATATCTGATAAAGAAAAGTAAATATTAAACAATAAAATGAAAAATAAATCAAACTAAAACTAAATTGATTTCGTTCGTAAGATTCAGGAAGTATAGGATATTCCTGCTCTAAGAAAAATCATATTTTTTAACTTATTAATTTTACTATAAATTTGATACTAAATAGTATAATTATACTACAAATATATATAGTTCAGTACTTCATTACTATATATTGATATATGAATTTGTTCCAGGAAATAGAAATTAAAATCATCTCTATTTTATCATAAATATTCCCATTTGATATAGGATCTAAAACACATAGAAAGTTGCTGATATGTATTATATTGTAAATTGATTGTTTTTAGTTTTAACAAAACTTAATTAAATAAGATGGAAATTAACATTACGTATATACTCCATATATATTTATTTTTACCAAAAATAATTACACGTTAATATATCGGTATAGATAAAAAGCATTATTATGTATGTTCGTAGAATTGTAAAAGCATAAATTGACTGAACTATTACCGGCCGATGGCTCTTGTAGTCATTCAACTTCGAATCTGTTTATGTATAAAACAAGTATAATAAATATAATATTCTTTGAGAAAAAAATTAGTAAATGTATCATAATTTTGAAATTATATGAAACTATATTTAGACTATAACTAATAACTGATTCATTAAATAATCTTTATAATTATAATATCTATTGAGTTAAAAAGATTTTCAAGAACATAAACCTGTGTACAAAGAAAATTACATTTTCTTTTAAATAATTTATGAAATTTTTACTATTTTTTATAATTTTCGAGATATTTTACTGTAATTATTAAATGTATATATTGTTATAGCTTACCCAGACTTTGTAATATAAGTTTAAAACCACCAGTAAACACTTTGAAATCCAGTTGTATTCTTATAAAATTTAGAAGTTAAAAAAATCTGTATTTAAATTTAATTCTCTTCTTAATTGACATACCTACATTTTTTTTTTACTAAAAGCCAACATGTAATTATTAGTTTAGCAGTCACATACCTCAGATATATGAAAATAATCATTTCTTTGGAAATGCTCATTTAATAGATAGTTTGTAATGTTCTAAAATATTTACATCCTTTTTTGCATAATTGCACACATGCACCTTTTCTGTAACATCTTTAATCATGTTCATTAAATAATTATAAATAATTTAATTTAATTTAATTTAATTATGTTCTTATAAATAATTTCATAATTAGTTTTTATTATATTTATTAATTTGTTTAATAGTGCTATTGGCATTATAGATAATCATTCTGAAGCTTTTAAGCTTTATATTTTTTATAAGTTTATCTTAATATTAAGATCCTCGTCAATTGCTTATGTTGGTGGGACGCTCTTCCATAAAATCAAAATAACTCAAAAATTTACCCCGTTGCATTGTTTCAAAATTAATTATTATTGTAATTAAATATGAATCGAAGTATTTTTTACTGTATTCGAAAGCTTTTTAAATAATCTTATTCTGAACAGCAAAAAGGGACAAATGTGTGTTTAGTACAAATCTTAGCAAAACTAACAGTTTTATATTAGTATAAAATGAAAAGTGTAATCAATCATATCGAGAATAAAAATACAATCTGACACAACTTTTTTGGTTTTTATATTAAGTTTATATGAACTAAGAATGTATATACTCGTATATATATATACACACACTCAAAACATTTAGTGGTCAAAAAATTTGGCCACTAAATGGGGAGTGTGAGTATATATAATGGGGAGTGTGAGTATATGGGGAGTGTGTGTGTATATATACACTCACACTCCCCATTTAGTGACCAAATTTTTTGACCACTTGACACTTACATTGAGATCGGCCAAAAATTCATTCAGTTGCCACTATAGGGTCAGATAGTTGTTAGAAATAAATGCAGGAATAGTGAAGCTTCAATTTTATCGTGTTGCTTGAAAAGAAATGGGGTAAAATCGTGTTTTGAATTCCAATTCGGGGTGATTGTAGGCTCTATAAACAAGGGCGTAGCAATCACCATATCAGCCGTATCAATGATACTGAGCCCCTAAGCTACAAGTAAAAAATCGTAAAATATTAAAGGACCCCAATCAAGGGCACTCTAGAAATTTTTGATACACCTGCCACTCAGAACTAGCCACGCCACTGTCTCTAAGCGTCGAAATCAGTATTGGCCAAACGGCGGCACTTGTGAAGCGTTCGAGAGCAGCAGTTATTATTGTTTACAAATAATGGATTACCAAGTAGAAAACCGGGTTTCAACCTCAGACTTGTGGTGTTCACAGACTACTGAGAAAAGGAGAATTCTGAAAGTTGTCTAACCCAACAAAAGAGCAACCGTACTTTCAATAATTGCTGAGTAAAAGTAAAGCGATTCTTACCCTAGTACCACCATGTTTCACATAGGCGGGCATATGCGGTATATTAGACAGAAAAGAAAAGGCACAAAAAAGCAAATTTTTCTCTGAAATAAGTAAATCCTTTACAAACATTGTCAAGATCAATTTACTGCATTCCAAATCCTTCAAAATAGTTTTACTGAAAGCAGCGAAACGAAGGACGTATATATTGGAAGGATGTATATGTACGCGACCGGGGCACATACTGTTTTACTGAAAAGCAACCATTCAAATGATAAAGAATGAAATACATTTTAGTGACGGTAGTCTTTGGAAAATTATTGATGAATTGATCAGATGCCTATGATATTAGCACACTCGATACCATGGTTACTGGCTCCTTTACAGAAACCACAACGCGACTTGCCTTTACAAAGGAAAAGTTGTATCTTTTGAAGCAACAGGTAGAGGTTTTTTCGTTCGCCTGGTAACTCTATGGACTAAAACAGGATCTATTAACATGGCACAGAAAAGAGTGGATGTTTTTTGACTCATCACTAAGATACAGAAAGTCTTCTGGAGAAATCATGGTGTCTGAATTTTGTGACTGTCATAGATTCATCTTAACAGACTACCCGGGGAAGAATAAAACCATACTTGTTACCTATTACTGCACACTACTGAACTCTTGCATGGTACTTTGGTCAATAAACAACATGTATTATCACCAAAGGTATTAGTTTCTGTGCAAAGAATGCATCTCCACTCACTTATCTCATGGTTCAGTTGAAGAACCAACGCGACTCCAGCTTCAAACTATGACACATCCACCCCTTCTTCCTATCTCACCAATAATGCCTTTGTTTGTTCTAAGAACTTAAAAACCCATTTGAAGGTAAGATTTTCCAACACAAATGATGTATTTTAAGAGATGAAACAATGGGTTTTGACACACAATCTGCTGAGTTTCATAATGACAGCTTTCAAAAATTCAAGAAAGGCTATGAGAAATATACAACTCTGGATGATGACTACGTTGAGAAGTCTTAAGAATAACAAACAAAATGCATGTTTCTACCTCAAATTATTTTTGTAATAACTAAAACTTTTCGATATTCTCTATATTTACATGAACTTAAAAAGATCTTAGAAACTGATTTCGACGTTTTTTGAAAATTATAAACAACTACCTCGAAATTTATGTTCTAGGTTTGATAAAACTATCTTAAAGTTTATTAAGGTAAATGCCAGAACCACCGCTTTGTTGTATAAAACTCATCTTTACTTGAAAGGTTTTTTCCTATACTGCATTGATAACTTACTCTTCAAAACCTTCTATACATTTTCTTTTAATTGTTTATTTTTTTTCTCTTTGATCTATGGTCATACAACCAATGGGGGGAAAATACTAACAGCTACTCACCACTAATATCCTGTGGAACCTCTTCTAATTTTGGTGCTGGCAGAAATTCTCATTTGGGTATGGACTAGAAAGAATATAAAATCATACCTACAAAATTGCAACTTTAGATTCCTTTTACTTAATAGCTGTAATTGGGATGTTTTTGAGCTTCTTACAGATTCTTTGATCTCACTCTATAAAGGCTCAATTAAGCTAAGATTAGGTGACTGAAGGGGACACTATTAATCAATTGAAATTCTGAATCATGTGAATCAAACTAATTTGAAATGACTCTAGCCGGTAGAAGAATTGTTCTATTGGAAAAGGTCAGGATGAATAAGAAACCTATGGGGTAGCTAATATCAAAAGTAATATAATAAAAGCATTGCAGCGAAAATACTGTAATAAACTTGGTTGCTTCCTTTTCTGAAATGGTATAGAAAAAGTGAAAATAAAAGAGTGTACGCTGTCTGCAACGATGAGAAGTATATATATACACATACAGATGTATATCTATATATATGTATATGCACATTGCTTGTTGTCCATTAGAATTGAAACACCAGGAAGGAATGATATGATGAATATAAAAATCAAATGAAAGGGAGAAGATGTTGGGATAAGCCAATCATTAGTGTTTGAGAGCATTTAGAAGACGCTGGAAGAAGATACGACATCTGAAAAGTTATGCAGTAGATTTCTCAATCAGAAAGTGCTTCGTAAAGTCGGAGTTTGCTCAGAATAATATCGTATTATATGCCTCAAATAAGATGAAATGCTTACCAGCAAGTATCTGAATTCGATAGAGGGACATCCATCGCACAGGTCAAAATCCAACAACTGTCATGCAAATATGGAATCAGTGGATTGCTAAACAGGCTGAAGGACTTACGCCTGAGAGTACAGACATGGGAGGTTGACTCTGCCAAACCGTACAACCCCATTATGGAATTCCCATTCTTTAGGAAATGGGAATGCTTGTAGCACGTCCAGTATCTACTTGTACGGTGCGATGATGTTTGAAGCAGCGTGAACTATCAGCACGATGACCATTAATTTGGTTTTCCTTCCCAATACAGTATAGAGAGAGACAACGATTTTGGTGTGCCGAACGACAAAGTTGGAAGCAGGAGTAGCCTAATGTCATTTTTAAGACGTCTTCGTTTTGCGTAAATGCCGTTTTCTGATAGTTGTATACTTTTCTGGAGGCTCCGAGGAGACCGTTCCTCGGCTGCTTACGTTTTATATCGGCATAGGGGCCTACGTTTGGTGTGAAGGTTTGAGCATCTATTGGATACACGACATACAAATCTCTAGTTCAGATTGAACCGTAACTTGAACGCATATCGGTACATTTCTGACATCGTATGTTCAGTAGGTGTGCTCTTCGAGGCCTGCCATACATGATTTTCAAACATGCAATGCAATACTACATATTGCACATCGTGTTCTGACCTTCCTAGACACACAAAGTATTCGATTGCTGCTCTGGCTTGCATGGTGTCTAGAGATCTGTCACCCCTTCAAAACATCTGGTCATGGGTTGCTGAGACACTGGCCCATAGTTAGATAGTTAGGGTAGGCTTACTCTTCTTTGGTTCACCCCCAAGTTCCAAACAGCGTACCTTCTAGTGTACAGATAACACACTTTAGAGATCACTACTCAAGAGGATAATTAAGTAAAATCAAGTTTTTTTTCTTTAAATTAAATAGTTTCCATAAAAATCCTGAGAATGAAATCTGTCGTTTTTTTCTGAAATTTAATGATGATCCAAAAATGAGTAAGTGAACGAAAAAAAATGACTCGTTTCTTAATAATTTTTAATATTTTTTTCACTCCATAGCTCATTACATTTTTAAGGTAATAGGAGTTTTGAAAATATGATATCTGATTAGTAACTCGGCATTTCACTCTGGATGTTTGCTGATTCTTTGAATATATATGACATGCACTCCTATAATACCCTAACAATACTTTACTATCTCTTGATTCTTTCCTTTGTAGCAAGAATTAGAATCAGAAATTAGAATTGTATTTTTTAAGATTCCCGAGTTCAATAATGGAAGAAATAACTAGATTTGATTTTAAAAAATATTAAGAAAAAATATTATTGTCTTGTATATCGTGTCACACACACAGAGAGATCTAACAGTTTAAAATTTCATTTCTAATTATTTTTTTAAATTAGGGTTTTAGTTTGAGATTTATATGAGTCTCAACAGCAATAGGTGATTAAAATCATGTGATCGGTTATGTTCTACTTCCACCAAATACCGTCTTGTGAAGGAAAGGGAGTCACAAAATGTAGAGCTTCAGATGAATGAGGTACCAATGTAGGTGTCCTCATCATTATCTGAGTGTTATTCAAAAATACTCAATCTTTTGGCAGTTGCTGAATTGTTGCTTTATTAAACTACCGATTAAAAGAATGAAAAATGAAGATGGTTTATCTTACCTTTTGTATCATTGATTTCCTTTCACTTACTCGTACGTACTTTATTTAATATCTTGATTGAGTAGTTTTTTCAGTTTTTAATAGTATTTTATCTGTTTCGGCTCTTACTACTGAGTCTCTTGTATTAATGACCCAATATGAAAATGTCCCAAAACTTCCTAGAATTCCTGTAGGTTCAAGTTTCTGAGCACGTTACAGGAGAGAGCTTGCTCTTTTCAATCAGATGGTAGCTATGTTGCAGTAGATTTATATCAGTAGTTGGATGCGTTACTTCGAGATAAACTGAAGTATTATAATCTTAAAAGTAATTTTTAGAAAACTCTGAATCACATGAAGAAATAGGTAAATGTCCAAAACGAAAAAAAGATGTTTTTCCTTGTACAACTCTATGTCATACGTGGAAATATTCATGCTAATATTTTCCCCCATTTGTTTAGTAGAAAAATGTCTTAACACTGTGGTAAAATCTTTAATCTTTTTTTAAACACTGGTAAATCTAGTGGAGCAACTTTGGTCAACTCATTGAGAAATTGTAACCTCTTTATAATATAAATAATAGATGGATATTAAAAAACGCACATAGTACACACAAAAGAAATCTTCATGCATAAAATTGTTGTGGAAAGAGTTGAAGAAGTAAGTGAGTTGCTAAGAAAGTTTAAAATATATCATAGTAAAATCTCCTTATTCAAACACGGAAAAATTAATTGTTGAACTAAAATAAATAGCTAAGCTTACCAGCTAGCATGTTAATCATTAAAATTCCTTAAATTGATTACGTAGAATTTACGTCAGTTACAAATTTTTTTATGAAACTGAAAAGGATGTTTTGTAAATAATTGGAAAACAAAGTATTTTTGATGCTGGAATAAAACAAATTTGTTGTGATGACCAAACATTATGAACAAAAAATTTTTTACTTACGTAAGCTTTCGTAAATCTTTCTGTTAAGTGGCATTACACACATATCATATGCTTTGAGTTCATTTGAAAGTCAAAGGTACTTACTATTTGGATGTGGTCAGGATAGCTATATATTAATTTTGTTTCTTCTGAATGTCTGTGATGACAAAAGTAAAATTACGTGAAATTTTTTGATTTAGATGTTACAGACTGTTTTATTGAAAATTTTGGTACGATGTATTTGACTATATTATTGGTAAACAGGTTTAATAATTCGTTTCTATTATAAAATTACTCATTTTTGTTATTTTTATATAGAGAGAAAGTGAGAGAATAGAGTTTTCAACATTTGTTGTAAAAGTTTCTATGAAACCTTTTTTTTATCGTCAATTGTATGAAACTTTCATTTAACATTGTGTGTTAACATAACATTTAAATCTCGATTATTTAAGAAATCCTCGTTATTTGAAATAGTAATTTTTTTTTTGAAATTGGAAATTAAGGCTAATTTTATTATTATAAATCAGTTATAGAAAAAAATGTTATCCTTAAATTGAAAGAACTTTTAAAAAAAATATAATTAACTATGATAAATTAATTAAATAATCATTAAATATCACAAATTAGTTTCCCATGAGTGTTTATCAAGGTTTCCAGTTTTGTTCAGATTCAATTACAATTACAAAAGTTAATCAGAATATCCTGATTATATAAACCTTTATGCAATGAGTGAAGATAAGATGTTTACAGACACAATATTTCTTCTCACACTTCTTATAATACATAAGAATTATTATTATTATGGTCGTGTAAGAAATATTCGTTCATTTCGTGATTTCTTAGAGCTGTTTAGGTTTCAAGGACTGATAAATGAGTTGAAATATTTTTTTTTACTGCCCATAATCCTATTTCAATTAAAACTATAAATGATATACATTTCAAAATAATAAAATTTTCAATCATGATATTATTTTTAAATGACAATTAGATACTTCGGGATCACAAGTAGGGATGCCCCTTTTTTACTTTCGCTGATTTTCAGGTCACTTACTTTATTTATAAATTCAAATATAATAACTGTTGCCGAAAGAATCCATATTACAAATTAAGAGTTATTTCCATACTTATCTTAAAATCCTTGTACTGACATTTTGAAAATTATAATATCTGAATTATTGACTCTCCAAAGTTTTTAAAATGCATGAAAATTTGACCTTTGCGGACCTAGTACATTCCCCAGGAGCTGGTATCACTTTTTAGTGCTGCACCATATAGGCGATACCAATTGCCGCAAGTAATTTTGACGTCCAGTTTTCACCTCAGAGGGAGGCACCCGAGCTCTGACGATGTGGGAAGTTATTCAACAGAATTTACTTTTGCCGAGATCACCCAATCCAAACGGGTACTCAAGGGATTTTTTACATGCTGCATAATCATACGGCATGGACACTGTTGATTTTCTGCATTATGAAAATCCACGGACTTGGGATTGGGTCGAACCCACAATCGTGGATGTAGAAGGCCAGCTTCAAACCAACTACGCGACCCAGCCGGCATTTTGAGAATGTAATATGGCAGTCACTCTTTACATACACTCTAAGAAAAAGAGAAGTGGGTGTAAGAAATAAAGTTTGAATAAAATGCATGGCATTTGAACTTAATTTTGTGGTTAATGGTAAAAGGGCACACACACACATATTAATCATCTTCAATGAAATATCATTTCATGGGCGTGACACATTGTTTTCTTTCACTCAAATAGTTTCAACATTCAGATCAATCTTGCCTTTATAATTGGGATTATCTCGCTTTTTAATCAAATTAATTGAAATTAATTAGATTCTGCAATTTTCCCAAGTGGTATATTTCTGATATAACAAATTATCCTTGTGTAAATTAGTGATTAATATCATTATAAATCTTAGAAACCATGTATTTTCAAAAAACCCATTAAAATGAGAGAAAACGTTGCTCCTGTTTTTTTTCTGCAACGCAAATATATAAACTGGAAATTCTCCCAAAACACAAATAATCCAAAAACTCGATGAAAATGACTATTGCCGACACGTGCGCAGGTTGCTAATTGTTGCTTAGCTGCTCATTTAGAAGCAACACGAAAGTTGTATACGATGAACATGTTTTTTCATCCAGGGTCAAATGATGAGATTACACCTGAGTTTGTACCTCAACAAAATCCTCTTTCTAAACCACATACACGTAATGAAATCGGGGAAAGCAATAAATATATTTTTTTTTAAATAATACACACAAATCTAGAATAAATGTTGAGTGAGTTATATTACATTACAATAATGTATATGATTTGCATCAAAATTAATATTACAAGTAAACTATTGTAATTTATAGACTTTGAAATGTGTGCGTGGTATTTACAGACAGACAAATTCCCTTTTTCTTGAAAATTATAATTCAAACTAATTCATTTCTTCGTATATTAGAATAAAAAAAAACATTAAATCTCTATCTCTCGTATCCAGCTCAAAATCCTTCAAAAATTTTTATAAAAAATCAGTAAATCTGTAGTTGATAAGTAAAAAATGTAGTTACAGTAACTTTATTTTACGCATTAAAAACGCCTCTTTCTCATTTTATACTCATAAAAACGTAGGTCAATTTTAATAATTTTCGAAAATCTCTTAACAGATGGAGAAAATTTAATGTTGGTAAACTATTAATACCTCAAATAGTCTGATTTATGAAGTTAAAGGGTTCATTATCTGACTATTAAGAACATTAAATGAACTCCAGAAAACAGTTTCACATTATCCTTTTCTCTCTCTCTCTCTTTAAAACCCAGATAATTTGTCATCATGAAATAAGCTCAAATTTCGTAAAATTCTTCATAAAGATTTAAGTACAGGGAGCTTTTATTAATTGATTCCTGTATATAAAATGTATCTCAGGCATTCTACAATACAAAATTTCTTACTCTATGTTTTTAAATTTGTTAACACTCTTAAAAAGATACTTATCCTTCAATTCAAAAAGTAAAGATTAAAAAGATTCTTTAAAAGCAATATACGAGTATTATGGTTAAAACAACATAAATTATTAGAAATGCAGTAACAAAAATGTTAATTATGTCAGCCAAAATTTCTACATATTTGGAATCTGATTGTTCTCTAAATTCAAGCATTTCCCCAAATTAAAAATAACAAGAACCATTCAAAAAATTGTTTTATATAATTTAGCATTATAAGGCCATACATAAATTAGACATTTTTTCTTTATCATTTTACCACTTATCCCAAAGAACTTAGAAACAGGGAAAACAAACATGAACAATCTATTTTTGAATAAAAAATACTATTTTGAAAATATCTTGCATTGTATCTAAGGTAAAATGAAAGAATACAAGTTTAAAAGTAATCACTAGTTAATCCACAGTAAAACCAAAGTAACAAATCAGAAAAGTTAAGTGTTTGCAGGACATCTTGCTCTGGAAATAATCTAGTAAATGATCACCTAGAACTTATTCTCGAAAGTCTTTGAAGCTATTGATCAGATTTAAGTTAAATTTTTGAAGCTTTTCTCTGCGTAAAAAAAGTGAGATTTTATTATGATAAAGCTCTTTTTATAGAAGTTAGTCAAAAAGGAAAGCAAATTCACCCAAAACAGATTTGGGGCTATTAAGCTAGCTCCCCGAGACCTCCTTGATATGGGCTTTCCGAGTCAAATGTCTTTGTGTATATCGTTGATAACAGCAAGAAAAAAAATTGTGGACCTCAGCTGAATTCGGAGACAGGCTCATTGGATCGTTGAAACTGAAAACACGATCTAAATGAATGCTTGATCTAAAGAAATGCGTTGCTTGTGTGTTGTATAACTGATGTATGTGTCAGGTATAGAATTGAAGTGGTGCGCTTATCCAGAGGACAGAACCCGGAACCTTTGGGTCCGAAACCGAGTAATTTAACCACTACACCAAAATGATCACCATGGTGCGGAGGTAGTTACTGTAGTTATATAGATGGTATCGCTACACATTCCCCTACCAGTGAGTTGGTGGTTAGGCGAAAGAACGATGTAGTTGTTATATCGTGCGTGTTAGCTGTTACGTCACTAGTTGTGATGGCTTTGCTGGTTGCATCACCATGTGACGGCTAGAAGATTGCGTTACTATGCGACAGCTTGAGTTGCATTTGTGGTGGATAGATGGTGCCACGACAGTTCAGAAGGTTGCCTTTTTCTGAGTTCAGCCAGGGTCTCCAATGAAGCGGTGCGCTTATCCAGTGGACAGAATCCGGAACCTTTGGGTCCGAAACCGAGTAACTTAACCACTACACCAAAGTGATCACCATGGTGTGAAGGTAGTTACTGGCTTATATAGATGGTATCGCTACAGAATAAATGTCATGAAAGCATGGACTACGCATCTAAATAGGAGTCTGTTTAAGTTAGTAAAGCTTATGTATGGGATTCGGCATGAATTGCTGGCCCTATTTGTTAACCCTGATAAATCTACAGATGACTGTTTCAGGTAACATGTACGTATTCATTCTTTACGATCCCTTCTACGCAATCCTATCCCGTGTGAATTTCAATGAACTTAGAGAATTCCAACAGGATAAAACAAGTTATACACACAGAAAATTGCAATTACAACAATCCAGGAGCACTCTTTTGAGTTCCGCACACTCTAATGTTTCTATTGTCCTCTGTCATCGTCCTCTCTCTCTCACCAAACCGAGTATTATTAAGCCTATCTGGAATGAGTTGCAACGTGCTGCCTCAAAGTGAATTCCATCAACTCTCACCTCTGCGTAGTTGCGGACCACTCTGTAAGAATAATGGCTTAAATTGCTTCCTGGTTACCTTCATATATTAGAGAAGTCTATACTACGCTGTAATGTGGCCACTCTCTATCAGTTTTTATGGCATTTCAGTACATATATATGTGTGTGTGTATGTATATTATTAAGAATTTTGTGTAATGAATGCTTAAAGTAGTGTAAATAATTTATATCTGGATGTGTTATACACTAATATTACTCTCTGTTGTATTTGGTTTTTGCTAAAATTGTAATATTCGCAAGCAACGCCATTCCTTACATTATAATGGCAATTCAATGGAAATTTGGCGAAATGTTGGCAATACGACTAAGTTGGCTTCATTTTTGGTGACCATTTTTAGCGAGTTGGCAATTAAATGGTCTCTTCTGAAAATTACTAGAGAAATCCATTAATGTTACAATCTATGATGAAAGCGGATTTTTCGAGAAAATCCGTAACGCCTATATAAATAAGGGTCACTCGCCGAAACTGGATTAGTATTGATTTGACCGTTGAAAAGTTAAAATTGTCTTGATCATCGAAGAGTTACACTTGAATTGACCGTTGAAGGATCTACCTGTCATTAGTTATTGCTTCGGCTGTTGAGTAGTACGATCAAGGGCTTGTGAATAATTTTTAACATACTTGTATTTTAGAAACTGACAGTTGTGTCTGAGTGCCATAGAAGGCGTGAAGGCCTTATGAGATTTACTATGCGAATCTGAGTACTGTATCTCGTATTTCAAGGATCGTTTTCCTACTATAAATTTCTCTTGTTCCTGAAGAACTGTCTTGCTCTTCGAGACTGATAACATAAAACTCTCGAACCCCGATTTATGTAACAATATGACGTCAAAGTAGCTCTCATTCTTATCTTATGTAAATCTATTTACTGTAGATTTAGAAGCATCGCTATATATCAGCACTAATTATGAAAAAAATTGCGATTTTAAATTTACGCGAAAAAAAATTCTGCAGCTGTCTCAAAAATATTGTCGGAGGGAATCTGCAGAGAACTCAGGTTTCCAAACAGGTTATCCCACCCATGCAAATCAGATCTGATCATACAGGGTGACCATAATTAAACTGCAAGTGTTCAAGAAGTGCTGCAGAAAAAACCACTGTGAATATCCCAGTAAAATTTGGTATTTACACGTTTCAGAGCATGCGCAAGTCAAATATGCAAGAAAAGAAGTCGCCAATTTCACACGATAGATGGCGCTGTTCCGTGTTTCAATGCTTATCAACGGCATATATGCAAATTTTAATCTCATCGAACAGTATAAAAATAAGATTACATTGAGTTAATGGTCAATAATGACTCTGAATAAGAAGGAACATACATTGTTAGTGAAGATACTCTATCAGAATGGTAGTAATTATTCAGTTACTCTAAAAGAATATAGGCGTATGAAACGATTAAGAAGGGGTTCAATCAGTGTATCAATGGATTGAAAAATATAAATTCTAAATTTGAAGAAACAGGAGAACTGTGACTTATTCCAAGCACAAGAGGGCAGCGCGCGTCCCATAAACCCGGAAAGAGTGCAACAAATTGATGACGTCATTGCTACTTCAAGTAGCAAGCAGTTCAGATGCCAGTATACTGTAACAAGTGAGCACAAGAAGTGTGGCTCGGACAATATCTCTTCCCTGGTCAACTGTGCATAAAGTGTTGTGCCACATTCTTCGGCGTTATCCGTATAAAGTTAAAATGCTTCAAGCTTGTGATTGCCTCTGGTGGTTCGCATATTGAGCCCATCATGTGATAATTTCATTGATGATAATAAATAATGGTTTAATTATTTTTCAAAGCGTCTTTATGGATAGTTTAACTAGTGATCTCAATTTATGTTGATTTTTGATGACATGATACTGAAAAAATTAATTAATGAAGCGAATTGTGTGGAATTTTAACAAAATGTAAGGGAGGGTTTTATTATTGTTTATATGCCTCTTAGAATGTCATTATGCTCCCTCTATCGGTTTTGGAAGTTGTATATACCATCAGTAAGCGTTGAAATACGGTTCATCGCCATTTAGCTGGTGAAAATGGCGAATCTTTTTCTTTGTATATTTGATTTGCGCATGTACTGAAACGTGTAGATGCAAAATTTCACTGGAATATTCCCAGTGGTTTTCTCTCCAGCACCCCTTGAACACTTTGTGATGTGCACGCTTTCTTTTCCCTAATTGCTGGAAAAAAATGGCCTAAATGGGTGGTCAAGAATTCGGACCCCGGTTCCCACGACCATTCCTTAGAATCCGGGAGTGGACAGATGTGTGGATTTTCCGTTTTTCACGCATCCCAGGCGACTGAATGTCTAGGGAAGGAGCCGACATTATACGTTGGATGGTTCCCAAACTTTGAGGAGCCGACGAACAAGGGATAAAGGAAAGCCGGGAAGAAGAACGAGGAGCAACCTAGGCTTTAAAAGGCACGGCGTGAGATTTTGCGGGAGACCTAGAGAACCGTTCAGAGACCTCTCTAGCAATATACAGCGAGAAACCCACTGCGTTTGCACCCACGATTGGAGTCGAACTGCGAAGCTGAATGACTTTGGCCCCTATTACCAATACAGGGAGAGAGAACCGTTCAGAGGCCTCTCAGGCGATATACAGCGAGAAACCCACTGCGTCTGTATCTACGTTTAGAGACGACCAGCGAAGTCAAGTGACTTTGGCCCCTATTACCGATACAAAGAGAGAACCGTTCAGAAGCCTCTCTAGCGATATACAGTGAGAAACCCACTGCGTCTACATCCACGATTAGAAACGACCAGCGAAGCCGCAGGACTTTGACCCCTACTACCGATAAAGGTGTTGACTTCACGTGATTCTCAAGATAAAGTGGATGTTTGAGACGAGCCGAACTTTACTGTAAAAGAGACTGTGATCCCAATCTTGGAACGAGTGTAAAAATATTCAAGTTCATTTTCCTTCTATTAAATTGTTTTGATAAGCTGATTAAAGTCATTAAAGCTTATATATATAAATATCTGGTGGCAGCAAGGGGCATTTAATTGGAATAAATGCTGGAACGTAAGCTTCTGAATTTCACAGTGCTTCTGTTCGAAAATTGTACGGTTAGGAGAAAAAATCGCAAGCAGTGACTCGCCCATTGAGGAGATAAATTTTCTCAAGGACTTTTGTGTATGTTAATACAAGTTACGGACTGAAGACTGAATCCAGTTTGTGCTAGGGAAGTGCAGCAGCGTCAACTTCGAAAAGCAAAAGTTTGTCAAATGTCAAGAGGTGCAGATTCACATTGTCAACTACGAAAAGAAATTTGTTAAACGACAAGAGGAGGAGCGGCGCAGTGTCAACCACAAAAGGGAGAAACCCGTCGAGAAAAAAAGAGGTGAGTCCCTTTCTTTGAGATTATACTCGAGGCAGTAGATATTTATTAGTTTAGTACTGTTTGGAAATTTAACTGAATTTAGTACTCGCGCTAATTCATTTGATTACCAAGAGTCTAAAAGAGTTGTTTGTGTGAAAGTGTTGTTCTTTAATTTATTAGTTGAGTACAGTTGTAGTTTAAAGCATATTGTCAATTTTGCATATTGATTTTAGACTTACTTAGTGGTGTTATTAAGATTTTATTGGTTTTGATATATGTGTATTTTCTTCATTTAGTGTAATACTATTGTTTAGCATATTGTCAATTTTGCATATTAATTTTAGACTTACTGAGTGGTGTTATTAAGATTGTTTTGGTTTTGATATATGTGTGTTTTCTTCATTTAGTGTAGTACTCTGATTTAGTTAGTTATAGTGTGTATTTTTCATCATGGCTCGCTTTTTAAAACTGCGAAAAAGTTGACCTGTTAGATATAGCGAGGGAATTAGGGGTAGAAGCCCACGTTGATCTAAGAAAGGTAGAAATTAAGTATAAAATTTTACAAAATAAGAATTATGATATGGAAACCATCAAAGCGGTGATGGGGGAGTTTTAGAGGAAAATAAAGAAAGTGAAGAGAAAGAAAAAGAGGAAAAAGAAAGGGAGGAAAGGGAGCGAGAAAATCTAATTAGGGATCAAAAGTTTGAGGGGCGAGAAAAGCTAATTAGGGATCAAGAGTTGGAGGAGCGAAGACAAATTAGGGAATATGAGCTAGAACGTTTAAGATTGTCTAATGCTACTGATACGGTTAGTGTATCGTCTGCCGACTTAGAAGGGCAGGTGGTAAATAGACGTGTTAATTTAAAAGACTTGGTACCTAAATTTGATGCCAAAAATGCCGATTTAATCTGTTTTTTGAAATTTTCGAGAGGAAAGCCAAAAAAAGAAAAAGTATCAGATGATCGGTGGGTTTCACAGCTCATTTCTTTGCTTCCTGTGGAATCGACTGAATTGGTGGCAAAAGAACCACCTGAAAGAAGAGACGATTATTCTCACATTAAAAAATTACTTTTGAATAGATTCCAGCTAACTCCCGTAGCCCTTAGAGATAGATTTGAATCGCATCAGCGGAAACCAGGCACTTTATGGTCAGACTTAGTTTTTGATTTAAGGTCTTATTTGGAAAATTGGTTGGCCGGGATGGGAATAGTAGATCTGTGTGAGTGGGTTGAAAGAATTATTAGTGACCAAACAATTAAAAAAGAGAGCCCCCATTGAATTAGTGGATCACTTTATCGACTCGTGGGACGCTTTTAAAAACGTTACTGAGCTAGCAGAAAGGTTAGACCATTTTGAAGCGGTAAAAAAAGTGCATAGGAAACAGAATACAATAAAAGCAGGGGAGCGTAAGCAATTCGAGAGGCAACCTTTCGTCAGTAATAAGATTAACCAGATTAGCGAGAAAAGCACAAACGAGTTAACGTTCTAAATAAGAGATCACTTAGAAATGATGGATTTCAGGGAAATTCTCAAATTAAGGGAGAGAATGGGAGAGACCATTCGAAAGAAAAAAAAACCATCATCTGTTATTTTTGCAACGAAGCTGGTCACATAAAACCCTCTTGCCCCAGGCTTACAAAAAACAATTATGAAACGGTGGCGAACTTAAATGTAAACTCCGGGAATGAGGACCATTTCGAAAAATTTAAAGTTAAATTTGAAATAAATGGCGTGGAGCGTGTGTGTCTAAGAGACTCCGGTTTCTCCATAGATGTGCGCGCACGCAGTTGGATTAACGAAAATGATCTTTTGGGAGAATATGTTTGGCTCAAAGCCCGTTGGATGACGTTTGCCACTGCCACCCTCGCGAAAATAAAAATAAAAATTAAGGGAGGAGAGTTTTACACGAAGGCAGCAATCAAAACTAATAGCAGCGCGGACGAAACTTATTTGTTGGGAAATCATACAGCGGATCTTATTGAGTCAAGGGAGAAGGGTGTGCAAATGATAAATGCGGTAGTGACTCGTAGCGCCAGTAAAGAAATAGGTACAAATTTGCACACGGCGAACGGCTCTCCGATAGAAAAGCAGATCAAATTCCCCCGTCCCGAAGTACACGAAGAAGAAATGTTAGGAATTCCTCATTTTGATGGGATGAAGGAGTTTTGTCTAGCCAATGTAACTAGTTCCGACTTCCGATCAGAACAAGAGAAGTGCCCAGATCTCCAGGTGTTGTGGGAAAAGGCCAGATCAAATGTAGACGGGGAGTTTTAAATAATGAAAGGAAAATTAGTTAGGGTTACTGGAACTAAAAGAGGGGACGAAATACGACAATTGTGTGTACCTTTGAAATTCAGACTCGAGATTAACCGGTTGAGCCACGATGAAATTGGAGGACATCTGGGTGTCACAAAAACAAAAGATAGAATTTTGCAGTATTTTTTGGCCAAATATTTACAAAGATGTGGAGGCTTTTGTCAAAACTTGTGACGCTTGTCAGAGGGTGGGTAAACCTCGCAATAAAGTAAAGGCTCCGCTAAAATTAGTACCGATTATGGGGGAAGTCTTTTCTAGAATCATCATAGACGCGGTAAGGCCACTCCCTCTTTCCACAAAAAGAAACCGATACTTGATTACTGCTATATGTGTAACTTCCAAGTATCCTGAGGCGATCCCAGTTGAAAATACTTCGTCCGTAAGTGTAATAGATGCCCTTTTGTTGATTTTCTCAAGAATAGGTTTCCCAAACACGATTCAATCAAATCTCGGCACTTCATTCACGAGCGAGCTGACTGCACCCTTTTTTGACAAGTTCGGAATACGGGAGGTCCATTCATCTGTCAGGCACCCGCAGAGTACCGCAGTAGAAAGGGTTCATAGAACTATAAAATGCGTCTTAAAAGTTATTTGCGTAGAATTGGGAGCAGGAGTGGTTTTGTCGCAGGGAATAAACGGAGAGGAACACCCTGTTTTATACCTAAGTAAAAATTTATACCCTGTTTTATACCTAAGTAAAAATTTTCAAAGGAGGAAAGAAATTATAGTACTGTAGAAAGGGAGTTAGCTGCGATCATATTCGGTTTAAAGCTACTCAAACATTATTTAGATGGTCAGAGATTTATTATAGAAACAGATCATAATCCACTAAAATATCTAAACAAAATGGGGGATGGTAACCCGAGATTGCAAAGGTGGGCCTTAAGCTTGCAGCCATTTAATTTCGAAATCCAACATAAACCAGGAAAACTCTATGGAAATGCCGATGGATTAAGTAGATTGAAATAACATGTTTCTTAGTTTCCATCATTTAATTTGTTTTGTGTGTGTATGTTAGTGTGTTGAATGTGTAAAATGTATAATGTGTTACGTATATCAAATCTTTTGAGCCTCTTGGTATGCAAACTCCTTTTTAGTATTTGAAAAGTTAGACGAAAAAATTCTTGGAGATTAATGGCTTAGTTTTTATTTTTAGTTAAACTTTGTGTATATGCATTAATTACGCTGCCCTGGGTTGTCTCACTGAATGCGCAACCTCCCACAGTGTTGCCTCGAAGTTTGGTTTCATTTCCTAGTGTCCCATTAAAGGAACACTTGAAGGAGGGAGGCAGCTATGATGTGCCCTCTTTCCTTTCCCTAATTGCTGGGAAAAAATGGCCTAAATGGGTGGTCAAGAATTCGGACCCCGGTTCCCACGACCATTCCTTAGAATCCGGGAGTGGACAGATTCCCCGGCCTGTGTGGATTTTCCGTTTCTCACGCATCCCAGGCGACGGCGTGTATGGGGAAGGAGCCGACATTATACGTCGGATGGTTCCCACACTTTAAGGAGTCGGCGAACAAGGGATAAAGGAAAGCCGAAAAGAGGAACGAGGAGCAACCCAAGCTTTAAAAGGCACGGCGTGAGATTTTTGGGGAGACCGAGAGAACCGTTCAGAGGCCTCTCTAGCGATATACAGCGAGAAACACACTGCGTTTGCATCCACGATTGGAGTCGAACTGCGAAGCCGAATGAATTTGGCCCCTATTACCGATACAGGGAGTGAACTGTTCAGAGGCCTCTCAGGTGATATACAGTGAGAAACCCACTGCGTCTGCATCCACGATTAGAAACGACCAGCGAAGCCGAAGGACTTTGACCCTTACTACCGATAAAGGTGTCGACTTCACGTGATTCTCAATATAAAGTGGATGTTTGAGACGAGCCGAACTTTACTGTAAAAGAGACTGTGATCCGAATCTCGGAACGAGTGCAAAAATATTCAAGTTCATCTTCCTTGTAATAAATTGTTTTGATAAACTGATTAAAGTCATTACAACTTGCAGTTTAATTATGTCCACTCTGTATTTCGGAAGCTTTCTATGTTTTATTTGTGATACTGTCTTTTCCAAGCTCCTTTTCAGTGTTGAATTTTTTTATGTAAATCATCATTTTCTTGTTGTAATTTGAATCAATCAGTGTTAGTTGCAGTGAAGAAAATATTCAAAGTGTTTTATTGTTTAGTCTTTGTAAATTCTTATATTTACTCATCATTTGTCGTTGTCTTTTGGAAGCTTTGTTTGAATGTGGTTGCCAGTATTTACTCTTTTTGAGTGTCTGTAATTATTGTACCAGTTTCATTTTTAAGAGTATATTACACCTTTTATTTTTGTTTTAGAATTTTAGCTGTTTCTCCTAAGATCTACCCATACAATATTAATGAATGTTACGCTTGATTCTAGGAATAATAGGAAATGTTATGAATTTCTTTTTTTCATTTTAGAATTAAATTCTATTTTTCATGGAGGAACCTAAAGAACTTTGAAATTGTTCTTAAGACAATTTTTGAATTTAATCAATTTATTAATACTGGGAAGAATATAGTTTGAATTTAAGTTCTTGATAGGGGTGGATAGTTTGATATGCATAGACGATGGCTTCCGCCGGTTCACTGTCTCAAGTTCTCTACTACTAATGCTTGCATAGTTATTAAAAGTGATTATTTAATTAGAGATTTAATTAAATTTCACCAGCTGGTGTAGACAAGGTTATTAATGGTTTCGTGAGGGGTATTAAAATTAAATTGAAGGATAGTTGCGTTGTAGTTAAAGAGAGATCTGGGGAGGGAAAAATGCATTTAATTTCAATAATTAGTGCAAACTCTGTATGTTCAATGAGACACCTCGGATATAAGTCATACATTAATGCGACAGTCCAGTTTCTACCACACACTGCTCTATATGGTACTATCAATGTTATTGTCAACACGTGTTATCATTTCATGCAGTTGTACTGCATCACGCGGCAAAAGGGGTACAGAAACTTTGTTTTTTTTGTAAAATACCAAGTTTTTTCTGATAACATGGATAATAAAAAATGAAAAATAAATTATAGTTTAAAAAAATTAAAAAACACGCTTTTATAGTGAATCGAACCAAAAAAAATAATTCATAATATAAGAATAAAATGATTAACGAGAAAATTAATGTCATTGGGGTAAAAGCAAGGGGTGATCTATATTAATTGCTATAATTTCTTACTAATTCTGTTCCGAAATGCTGAGTTAGAGTAAAAATGTAGTACAAAGCACCCCACGCTTTTACCCCAATGACATTAATTTTTTCGTTCATCATTTTATTCTTATATTAAGAATTATTTTTTTATTATTTAATTCGATTCACTATAAAAGCGTGTTTTTCAGTTTTTTTAAGCTATAATTTATTTTTCATTTTTTAGTTCCATCTACAGTAAAAATGTGTTTTTTTAGTTTTTTAAACTATCATTTACTCATTGTTGATTTTATCCTTGAGTTTGATATTTGGAGCCAGAATTACGTAGCTGCTGGAATTAGTCTTGCTCTTCAATGGATATTAATTAACAGGTTTGAAGGGTATTTATTCTCTCCGTTTACGGGCCCTCGGATAAGTCACGTATCGTTATATTTCAAAGATTCCGTCTCCATAGATGCTGGTCAAACTAATTAAAGTGTGTTAAGAAGAAATATTAAGTGTCAATCGTATAATCACCTTTTAAACGTTTTGCTATAATATTAATTTGCATCATCACTTCTAAATGTATTGCTTTGTATAAATAAAAAATATTTAACAGTTAGAAAATAAATAATTGTTTTCCCATGCTGAGTCTTTTTTTTTTAATTTCCATTTTCAGAAAAACTAGACAACTGTTTATATTATGGTAAGAAATAGCTGACGCACCCAACCTACCCTTGCTCATATAAAGAATATTTTTTTGTTTGTTTTATTTCTAAACCACAAGTGTGTATTCGTTTTAGGGGTGTCGTGGCCCAGTCCTATCTTGGACTGAGTTCACATTGCCCGACGCTCCTGGTGTAGGAGGAAACATATCATCACCAACAAAAGCCATAACAACAATTATTTATTGAAGACAGACAAACACAATTAACAAGCACAAGTTCAATCTATAAGTGAAAACCTCGGAGTGATTCTCTAATACCTAGATTAATCCTGATACTCAAATCTAATATTCCCTTCTAAGTAATCTCAGCTATCAGAATTGACAAGGAGACGAACTTTTTCTAACCTCAGGTCGGTACCAAATTTATTTCCTTTAATTCCTTTAATGATTAATCTAATACTTTGCTTTCAATTATTATCAAATACGCGCTAACCTTGTTGAAGTGATCCGTAGACGATACTTACATATAGTTTGGCATTTCCTTCTCCCTCTCACTCGTTTACGAAATCTAGACTTTATATAGTCGAATTAATTAGCATATAACTATCGTGTTTTTCCAAAGAGGCTGTGAAATAGAATAAATGCTGGCTCCAAAGTTACCCAAGAGGATTAGTTTGGAAATTCACGCGGATAGCCCCGTCACAGGGGTTGCACCTTAATCTTTATTCACTATATCTGGAATTAGTCGCCAAATCTTGTAACGGTATATGGAATTAGTCGTCAAATCTTGAAACCGTATATGGAATTAGTCGCCAAATCTTCAAATGGTATATGGAATTAGTCGCCAAATCAGGATATCGTTATTTCTGTTGTCCTGATCAAGAAAGTGGAACAAAAATATGAAATTATTGTATTGTCATCGGACCTTGACAAGTGTGCAAAATTTCGAATTAATCTGACCTTTTAAAGTGGCTAAAAATCGAGTTCAAAGATTCCGTTACATGCAAGTGAAACTTATAAAAGCGTGTTAATATCAAAATGATAACACGCATTATCAATAACATTGATAGTACCATGTTGAGTAAAGATGTGCAAGAACTGGGCAAACGCATTAATTCATGCATGTAACCAATATGTTACACATAGAACACTTGTAAAGTATGCAAATAAAACTTGAATTGTTTCAATATTTTTTCAAGAGTTCTTTTTTGCTGTACTCATCATAGTTTTTTGTATAACAAAATTATCTTCGAAACCCAGAAGGGGATTATGAATAACCCTGTATATAATTTATAAAAGTGATTTTATTCCTATTTTAATAGATCACAGAGTATATTTTTTGAAGAAGGTTTCCCTACACATAGGGGAAACCTTTTTCAAAAAAACACCACTTATTATTCCAATTGCTCGTAACTCTGAAACTATTGTGAATTTTTCAAGAATACAAGTTCAGCCACTGTATAAAAGTTCTAGCTATATATAGGCAAAATATAATCATTATAGAATAATTTTTTGTTAAAAAAGAATGCTTTGAAAATATGTTATTCTTTCCTTCTTTTTGCCAAAAAATTGCTAATTAAAAAGTAATAAAAAATAATTTTTTCTTCTAATAATCTACTTAAAACAATTTTATATGCATATTCTAATTCAACTGATGCTAAGTATCAAAAAAGTATTCATTTATAAGGTTTTTCAAAATCACAGTTCCGAACGTACCTTATCTTTACATATATGGATCGAAGTCTGAGAATTCTATTTGAGTTGCTTATTTTTGTGACATTATTATTTCATATCATTTTTTCGAAATAAATTTCTAATATTTTGTTTTAAGCTAAAAATATGTATAATAATCCTTCCAAAAACTTATTCCGAAAAAACTTATTTCCCAAACCCAAAAGTATTTTGAAATAATCACATTGTTTTGATTCCCGGTCTATCCATAACTAGCAAAATCACTAAAATTCATGCATTATACACTTTTGTAAGCCTTTTATTACTTTTGATTCTAGATTGTCCTAAGTATATATATTTTTTGTTTGGTATCTACTCAAGTTGTGACTCGTCCTATTCGCGTCCTTTCACTATCCTCTTGGAGAAATACTTCTTTAAGTAGTTTGAGTTTAAAACCACCTTCCGTAAGGAGAACTTAATTTTATGCTAATTTGAGTGCTATTTAAACTCTAGCAAATTGAGTGGTAGAGTTAATCTTTAGGCGGTTATTGAAATGAGATGAACGAAGTGACTTTCTAAAGACTTGGTAAAAGGGAGACTGACCAAGGAATTCTGACGATTGGTCTTCCATCAGACCACTCTCAGTTAAATGTTTAACTGTTTGTCTTACGAATTTAAGATAGACAATTAATTGATTTCTCCCTCGACTTATAATCTTGATTGCTAGTAAATTGATTGAACCAAATTAAATTATTTTTATAACAATGTCTGTTGACTTGGTGTCTCAAAATACTCCCGCGACCTTAGGGTCACGACAAACTTATTGCCAAAAATACTTTTAACTCTAGACATTTCATTATTTTTTTCAATTAATAAAATGCTTTAGAAGTTTAAGAGGAAATTTTTTCTTCTCAAGAGATATATATAAACGTCGCACTATAAAGCTACACGAGGTCTATTGGCGATGAACCACGGTCAAGTGATCAGGATGACACCTGAGCTGACTCCCTCTTTAAGTTCAACTGATATAATGTGCATCATCCCTAACTACACGCCGTGTCTTCAATGACACCAAGATTCGAACCCGTGAAACACCTGCCACGAGTTTGTAACCATAATCACAGGGCTAGTACGGCCACTTTTTTTCTCAAGAATATAGTTTTGAAAAATGAATAATTTTTTCTTTTTATGTTGCTTTTGGTGGGTTAACTTTACTGGATTTTAATTTACTTACGATCTTTAATGATGTTTTCATATAATCTAGAAATAAGTATAAAGGAATTCCTTTCATTCTTTTCTTAAAAACTTTCTTCTCTAGCATCATAACAATAAAAGCTTGTTTTTGATAAATTACTTCTTTGTAAACGTTTTCTTTATAGCGTTTGGTTGATTCTCATACGTTCTCAATTATTCTTTCACATGATGTATGAAGTTTATTGTTATCTACAATCAATTATATGACAATACTTTAATGGCAGTTTATTATTATCACTTTAGATTTATAGGTAAAACTTGATTTTGGTATATAATTTTTTAAGAAAGAATACTTGAAAGTTTTTAAGAGAATAAAGTGAAAGCAGATCTAAGTTGTAGCTATACTTTTCATACCTATGCTTACAATGGGTAAAAAACGGGACAGACTAGTCATAAAATCTTACGAGCGTAAGAAAATAATATCAGTCAAAAAATCGAAAAGCATTGAAGATGTAATTTTTGTAAATGGAATGACTACGCTATCAGTGGTAACTATACCAAGCTGTGTAATAACTTAAAAGTAGATCTGTGTACAGAAAAATAAGTTTTTATGTCCCAAAAGTAGCAAATATATTATATACTCGGATTATTGAGACAAACTTTAAGGGGAGATCGGAGGCATCACAAAGATTTAAATTTACATAGCAACCCATAGTCGGGAAACGTCCTCAATCGGTGCTAGGTAGCATTGTATACTAGAGCATTGGAGGAAATAGACATGCATTACCTCAATCATTTGAGCTGTCACCGCCCACTAAGGAGTATGGAACAGTTTTAGGAACATTTAGCTGGCAGATATGCACCTGATTTACGGATTGAAAGAAGGAAATGAATGAGCAACTGAAAGATTGTACCACGAAAGGTACCAACTTAGAGATGCACTGGACCGCCAGACGATAACTAATATGCATCCCAATTTGTGACGGTACAGTTTGAAGATGGTGCGAGTGTAATGGTTTGCCTTCACGTTGCAAAACACGATGAACACTACAACGGAAGCAGCGATGGTTCGTATACCGGTACTCGGATTCCTTCCAACTTAACACGTTTTGTTCTTTGCTGGAAGTTGGAGTCACTCGTGACCCACGCTTACTCTATTACATAAGTTCCCAACCTTTTTTGAATTGGCGCCCCCTTTTCTGGTGAATATTTTGATACCGCCCCCTCCCACTCTACAGAAATAAGAGTGTACATAATACATGGTGAAAACAAGAGAATTACATTTTAAAAAATAACCTATTACTAATAGAATATATTTTTTGATTTAATTTTTTTACTTGCGAATCGGAAATAGCTATTACCACAAATATATTTAATGTGTAATATTATATTTTTTAATCATAGATATCGTTAAATTTGAAAAGTTACTGAGTTTCTTCTTCACTTAAAAGAATGGAATCAAGGTTTTAGCTTACTGTTATAAAGACAGGCAGGGTTTTTGATGATACAAAGTAATTCTTAATAAATTATTGGTTTCAAAATAAATAAAAATTGACAGTTTCAGCCTTTAAAGAATCACATGTTAATTCCTGGTTAACATATTTAATTGTATTATATACGTAGTGAAATGCAGTGAACGAAACATTTTTTCTTACTGCTCACAGACAAAGACGACACGTGCACTACAGAAATTAAAAGGCACTACATCATTCAATTTAATGTAGATCTGAATGTAATGTAAGCTTTAAGTTTTTCATCCACTTCCCGAACTACAGAAATATTTGAATTTTATACATGTGATATAGAAATGATTTAAATGTATACAATCAACTTAAGGTAAACAGTATTAAAGTTTACTTTTGTTAGTATATAATCAGCGTGTTTTTTTAGTCTTTTTTAGAGTATATATGGCTAATCTTCCCAAGCCCCTCCGTGCCATCTCAACGGTCCCTAATTTTCTCTGGGCGTTTTACTGCCCCCCTGAAAGCCTCAAACACCCACAAGGAAGCGTTATCACTCACGTTGAGAACTTATAATCTATGTCTATTACCTCAAAATAAACCATACATACCAATTTGATAAAAATTAGTAAACACTAGACGATTCGGTGCATCTCTAAGTGGGTACATTTCACGTAAATCAGATGTATATCTGCCACCTAAGCCTTCGTAAAACTGTTCCGTACTCCTCTGCGGGGGATGACAGCTCAAACGACTATGGTAGTGCCGATCTGTTTCTTCCAGTGCTCTTGTAAACAACGCCACCTAGCGCAGAACGAAGAGGGTTCTGACCATGGGTTACTATGCAATTCTGAATCCTTGTGATGTCCCCTACATCTTTTAAAAGTTTGTCCCAATAAAATCCTGGGACACCCTATGTAATACATGCATAAGTACATAGCCCAAGTACATAGCATAAGTTTTTATCTCTAGTCATTATTTATTCTCCTTTAAATGCTTTGTCTTTATTGTGAATTCTACAGACGAGTGGTAAAAAAGCTTTCCATTTAAAGTTTTTTCAAAGAATGTTTCGAAAAATTTAAAATTTTATATTATAATCTGTTAAAAATAAATAAGCAAATCGCAAAACGAAACAATTTTTTAAAGTTTTTTTTTATACAAATTCGTTTTTAATAGGTTGAGATATCCCATATAAAACAATGTAATAAAAAGTAAAGGTAATAGATTTACAATTAAAATCAATCATATTTAGCTATATTTCTCAGTCGACTTAAATTTCGTTAGAAGGCTAATAGTGTGCTAGAATAAACCTGTGTTTGGAATTTCACATTTAGAAATAAATCTAAAAATGATTAAAAGTTCATAAGAAAAACTAAGATAATAAATATTATAAGGAAGAACCGCATGTGTGTTATTTGTATTAATACCCGAATTCTGTTTTGACGTGTAATTACTAGTAAAAACAGAAAGTATCTACCAGCAACCATGATTCCTTATTCATACTAGTGACAATTGATGATCACTACAAATATAAGGAAAGGCACGAATTAAAATTTTGATTTGGCTATTTATACTAATTTTCAGTTAAGAGCTCATTCTCTCTTTACACGTATAACAATACGTAGCCGAAATACATAAAATTTATTTTTAGATATAACATAAAACACGCGATAGTTCCCAAGATTACTTATTGAATTACGAAATAAACTGACTTATTCATTCTTACTTCGGCTGCTGCAGTGACATATTAAATTGTATAACACTTCATATATTTTACATTTACACATTGTAGAAAGAAACTTCTTTATGCATTTAAACATATAAATTTTTGCTCGACCCTGGTACTGAAGAAGTTACATGACGTAAAAATAGTTACTCATCTTTCTTTACTTCATCAATACGGATAAATTTTCGCTTACATATATCAAATTCTGATGTGGTGTATACATGTGATTTGTCACACTATTTATCCTACCTAACTGGTAAATGTTATCAGAAGTACTTAAAAATAGCTCTTATAATTCTAACTATCATAATTCCGGGGCACCTTTAGCTTTATCCTCGTCAGGAATAGGTATTGTAGCATTACTTTTGACACATTAGCAGAGAGTGCGCTTTATCTCTCTGAAAGATTTCATTTGAGACGTTACTGTTAAATGTGAGGTAGTAGTAGTTTCCAGTTCAAAGTTATTATAAATAGCCAAATCAAAGCTTTCATTCGAGTCTTTTCTAATATCCGTAAGAGGCTGCGGAAGCCTTTGGCCTTGAGTTCATGCATTTGTGCCACTAAAGCCCAGCCACTTAAAGAAGCCGATTTTCGTAAAATCAGTCGAGGCTCAAAGTCCTTCCGTTGTCGTGGAAAATTGGAGAGTGGTTGTCAGCTCAGGTTTCGTCCTAGTGGCTAGTCCAGAGTTACGAGGTCCGTCGCTAGTGTTCCTCATATTGCTTTATAGAGCAACTTTAATAAACTGTCGCCCTAATATCCGTAGTGATTACAAGCTGTCACTAATACGAATAAGGAATTACGGATGCTCGGTTTTTATCGGCAATTTGACATTGAAAAGGATTTAAGCTATTTACAGCAGTATATGTAACATTATATATAATTATTAACTGGTAGAGTTGTCATACACTCATATATCTATTACTATTTGTTACTTGATAGTGGGTTAAAATTGTTATGAGCCTCACTTCATAGTCGTAAGTTCCCTCGTAATTTTTTTGCTCATTTTATTTTTTGAATTCGACGAATTGGTTGATTAAAAGACAAATAAATTGATATTTCTCTTTAAATATACATATCTCCATCTAATTTATATCTGAAAATTATATTATTACGATTTAAATTATTGAAATTATATTAATGCTCCCTTCAGTGGTCTCGTGGAAAGTTCAAAAAGTAGGCATTGTGTCATTGAATGTTAATTTTTTATTTAAATAAATGTGGTAGTGTTAGTTTTCTTTTTTAAATAGTTGTTGGTTGATAAGTCAAAGGATTTTGCTTTTAAAAGAGTCCAATTATAAGGTAAATTATTTACAATAATTTGCGCAATATGTTTGTTATTAGTAAAATCTCGTTGAATAACAGTTTATCATTATTTGGTGAATTATGTATGCAGTTTCTTTTCGTTTTTGATAGTTTTTTTTATCCAAGATAGAACTGGGCCTTTTAAATTTTCAGTGTCACATCAGTTTGTTATTTTTTTCTCTCCTGAAGTGTGGATTCTTTTAGAATTCTTGAAAAAAAAGTTACGAAAGTGTGTACCAAAGTGTTAGAAAAGTTACTAAAGTGTACGAAAACCATCTGTCATCCCTTTCATCCTGTTATTTTATTGTTTGTTTTATGCGAGATACTATATTCCAGTGAGAAATTTCCTAGAAGTGCAGAAATGACTATGGTATTATATGAAACCCTTATTTTAACTAAATCCATATTGTGTGGCTCTAGTTCTTATAATTTAATAGAGAATTTTTTCGGAATTATTAGATAAAAAATGTCTCGCTATATATCATTTTTCGAATAATAAAATTAACTTAACAAGTTTACGTAAAATGTTATACACAAATTACTTATATTCTCATCTTATTCTGAACAGAAATTCAAGCTGCTTTTTCCGTTAATAAAATAATGTTTATATGGAGTGTTCAACTCACTTTTGGTTATGGAGTTTTGCTTACCAGATTTAAAATATAAGTCCTAATGCAATGGAATGCGCTGTCAACAACTGTTGATGCATGAAAAATATGGCAACTTCTCATAAGAAGTTTTAAATCAATCTCATTAGCATCAATACATGCTAAATTATGCCTGTGTATGTGTAGTAAGAAGCTATTAACGCATCAGAAATCAAAACAACATTTATCCGATGGATACTGTATTACAATTCTTCAAAAACAGTGTCCATTATGAGTTTCATTTGCCGCATAAGTTTAACTGAGAAGATGCACAGGCAGACAAAAAAATTCACTAAAACCAATGGCTCAATCCCCAAATCCTTCGTTCTTTGTAATATATTTTATCTTTTACACTGCATTTTAGGAAGAAATTAGGTGATATAAGATCAGGTGATCGGAATAGCCAAGTCTTAAACAGTGAATTACAAAATAAATTATTTTTGCTTTGAAAATGTGGTTAGTGTGTAAGGACTGAGAGACATCTCAGTCTTTACACTGGCGCCCAACGAGGGGCCACTGATATCGCAAAATTAAAGCAGGCTTTAACGGAAAGTTTCCCTGTGGTTCGAAATAGATCTGAATAAGAGACTGATTTTTTTTTTCGTCGCGCCAAACTAGAGACCAGGCTCCGTCAGATTTTGTTTACAAATTGCTAAATATTCCCAAAGATTTGGACCTAAAATTGGCTGTGGAGAAATTATTTAACCATATTATTATGAGACTCGAACTTCAGGTAATGGATTAAGTAGAAGTGAGGAACCCCAGAACAAAAGCACAATTGTTGCAATTCGTCGCAAGATACGAATAAAGGCAAGAAAAGGGAAACCCAGGGTTTGAGCAATAATTTTGATAGAATGTGAGAATAAAGATAGATTGCTACTAAACAGGCATTATACTATTTTATAACGCGTTTCAGAGATTAGATAGATGAAAGAATTAAACTGACGATTGGTCACTAAAGTTTAGTTATTGTTCAGATAATTGTAATAGTAAATTTGATCCTGGAATAAGAAGGTCGATATTCCTGCCACAGTTCTAGGCAGGACTGAGAGAATATCTCAGTCATTACAAGTGTTAACATCTTGCTGAAAGCAGTCGATACATAATACTTTATCCCCTTTGATTGGATGATTAATTCTTTTTTCGTCGCACTTTGAAGCTGTACGTGGGCTGAAGTTATATCTGATCTGGCACACCACTTTTCAAACTTCAACACTCCGCCCAACGTGAGGACTTTGAGACTCGTCAGATTTGACGTCTTCAGTGGCACCAAGTTATACTTTGCCCTATAACTGGTTTATAAGCTTTAAGATTATTTCTAAAATCTTTTTCCACCAATTTTTCTTTGAAGTAACAGTAGAAACAGAAGTAAGACTTGGAAATGCCTTAAAAATCAAAATCTTAAAGATATACCCGTGTTTTTGCTCTAACATAGTGTGACGGATCTATACGCGGTTCTACTAATCCCTTCATATCTCTTCAAGGAAAATATTTATTTCAACCAACTTTCATCGAGTAAGGAAACGTGATTATGTAAATGAGGTATATTATATAAGTTCTGTTTTCGTGAGTTGACGCGTCGGAGTTGGCAAGTAGGAGTTAACATAAAGTTTGCGAATTAGTTGTTAATTGAAGATTGAAAAGGAGTGGAATTAGTTAAAGATTACAGAGCGTGGCGCCAACGACATTGATCAAGCAGAAGAGAGCACCTGTGCAAGTTTCTAGTGTCGGATCCGATACATAAAATGCTCCGGTACTGTGCGTTTGATTAAGTAGAAGCTAATTTATTAGTGTGAGACGTAGTTATATTTGAGAGTATTTAAGATGTCTTGGATTTAGTTGAGGGTCTGTAGTAGTATCCCCTTGTTATAGAATCTCACCTCCGCGCTCTACTATATTTCATCTACCAGAATTAGAATTGTATTGTGTTTGATTGATAATTAGAATTAATCAATTGATTCGATTGAAAACATGTCTGGGGATTCTTTTGTTTCTCCCACACATCTAGCCGGGTTTACAGGTAGACAAGAGGGGTTCAGATGGAAGCAGGAACCAGCCGCTATCACAAGAGCACAAAATTATAAATTCAATTCTAAAATTCCGCTTCCTTTCAAAATTCATTAAAATTTCATTAATTTTGTGCTCGGGTTTTATAAACACAAATAAAAGTCTGACAGAGAGCTCAATATCTTGAACAGCTAAAATCAGTCAAAATGATTACCGTAAAGAAGGAAAAAGTAACGTAAAAGACTCAGTACTCTGTTGACATTGTCAGCATGTCTTTCAAATCAGGCCGGAAGCGTGGAAAAAGTAGTTATTTAGTTGGAGTGTATAACTTTTGGTGCATATTTTCCAATATACAAAAAGAAGATAGAAATATTTTCAATTAGTTGAACTGAAACTGCTGTTGCGTTATTAAAATACATTGCAGAAATCTTGATTTCTTTTTCCTTAAAAAAACATTTTGTGTGATTGATATTTCTGAGAATACCATTTTCCAGTAATCCTGTTTGTTGAATTTCTGAGATATTGTTTGAAAAATTCATACAACCTTGAAACAACTTAATCAGCCACACTAATTACTTATATCTTTACCTATGAATTCCAGTCTGTTAACATTTTTTTATGAATAAGCCTAGAAATAATTGCAGAAAACAAAACTGTGCAAATTAAAAAATGCCTTATCTTCTCAGAGGTTTATTTTCTTCAGGTAAGTATAATATTTTTGACCTCTAGGTTTTTGAAAGAACTTCCAAAGATCCCATTTAGTTTACAGTTTTTGATAAATACAGGTGATGCGCCAGGATTACCAAGTGGTTTTTATTTACATTTTTAATCTTTTTGCGTTTTGCCCTGATAGCAAGTACAGATGTCCCTCGTGTAGCACTCTTAATTCGTACCATGCAATATCGAAATCGTGTTATACGAAACTTTTTAATTAATTCATTTAAATTGTTATTTCATTTATTTATTTATTAAATTAATTATGTGTGTAGATAATTTAAATCAAGGCAATATGTACCGTGTTGTATTGAAACCGTGTTATACGAAACTTTGAAATAATATAAATCAAGGCAATGCGTACTGTGTTATATCGGAGTCTAGTCTTAAGGAGTAAATTTTTACGATAGCTGAAATTTCGTTCCAATAAAACTTGCAAATAAAAGGGTAAGTTAATTTCACGATTTTAAACAAAAACAAAAAAGGGAAATACAAAATTAAAAATACAATAACAAATCTATTCAAAAAATAATTATTATCGTTATAAAATGAAAAGAAACGGCTTATTAGAATCAAAAAATTAATTTCCATCATCCTTCTCATCAGAAATTGTAGATAATCCCCCTCAAAGTTGTTTGAAACTCGTCTTTTCAGTAGTTATGTCTCCATCCTTACAAAAGTTATCAGACCAAGTTGCAATTCCCCGTCTGTTTCTATTACCAAGTTGCAATTCCCCGTCTGTTTCTATTACCAAGTTGCAATTCCCCGTCTGTTTCTATTACCAAGTTGCATTCCCGTCTGTTTCTATTACCAAGTTGCAATTCCCCGTCTGTTTCTATTACCAAGTTGCAATTCCCCGTCTGTTTCTATTACCAAGTTGCAATTCCCCGTCTGTTTCTATTACCAAGTTGCAATTCTTTCAGAATTTCTCTATAAGGGAGCTAAAAAACTTCGCAATTCACTTTTAAATTTAGCAACTGAAGCAATAAAGTCGGCAATTTATCCTATTAAATGAAAATGATATTAAATTTTTTAAAACTGTGTTAAATTAAACCCTGTAGTATTAAATTCAAGGTTTGTGTCAATACTTACTATAATAATCACAAATTTTGTACCGTGTAAATATGAAAAACGTGTTTCACAAACACCGTGTTATGTAAGGGACGCCTGCACATGCATTTTCGTAAATTAGGGAGGACTTTAAAAAGTTTTGTCAAATAAGGTCCTTGCTCTTTTTCTTAAAAGAAAAACTGATCAACAAATTCATTAAAATAAAGGTTTGAAATAAAAATTTTAGGATAAATGGAAAACTAAGTACATTGTAAGGATATATATGACAGACTGTGTGATGCAAAGATGACGAGTAACTAAAACAGATTTTCAAAATTGCCTTCATTTATGAATGAAGTAAATTTTTATTAATTTTTAAAGTGATCATATTTGAATAAGATATTTGAATAAGATCATATTTGATTAATAAGTATAAGCTGTAAATATAGTGATATTTTATTAGATAACTATTAAATTAATTATTTACAAACGTATTATTTATTAAAGTATTGTTTTTTACTTATTAGATTATGGCTTATTACTTATTAGGAGTGTCATTTTTTACATACTAGAGTATTATTACTTATCAGGTATACATATATCTGTTCAAGTAAGTGCTTTTAAAATAATGAAAAATAATAAAATATAATGCAAATTATGCAATTCAGAAATAAATAGCATGCAGAAACTTACATCAAAATTCTATGAAAATTTTGGAGAAGTTTAATAGCTTAAATTAAGCAATTATTCTGTTTTAGATGTCATAATATAGAATCATAACACCCAGTATTTATCAATTTTAAATCCAATAATAATAGTATTCAACAGAATGAAAAAACACACACAATTTTGAAATCTGTGGGAAAATAATTGGAAAAATTAAATAAGAGATAATAAATAGAAATATGAAAGAAAATAATCTTGAATAAAAAAATGGGAAACCGAAAGTCTTAAAATCTGTATTGTAAGAAACCAAAGCCTTATAAACTGCTGTAAAAGATATCTCGTTGATTCTAAAAAACACATAGAAAGTTATTCGATACCAAAACTATACATTCCACGCATAGTTTTTAAATCCAATGAAAATAGAATGAAATGAAAATGAATTACAGTTATACTCAACAGAGCTTCTTAAACTTTTTATTTACGACCCTTTTTTCAATCATAATTTTCCTCACCCCCCCCCTCCCCCTTCATGCAATAACAATAAATTAAATGCCAATATACTTTGACGCGCTAAAGCTACAATTATAAACCTTAATTATAAAGCCTTAATTATAAACCCTGCGAATTATTATAAGTATTAAATTTTGTATATGTTATTATTAAGTAATAGATATTTTAATTAAGATATTTTTAAGTAATACAATAAGTATTATGTTATTTTTTTTCTTTCTAATTTTTAAATAGGAACTTATTGCAAAATAATATTTAACTTCATTAAATATTTATTTCTTCAAACACACATCCATATAGATCTCAGCTAAATATCGTAAAGAACTCTTAGAGTGTCAATTTCTAATATTAAACCTTCCTTTAAAAAACTTTGCTCTGCAAAACAAGCCCACGGTAGCCATAAGTAATTATTAAACTTGTTCTTTAATTAGTAATGATTAGTCAATTATCAAATACATACATAGTGCAGTGACGAGACATTAATAAGCATTTTATCAGTGTAAATGCGTATTTTATTCTTTTTTTAAGTCAGAATGCATTTTTCTTTGCTTTCTTTTAGTAAATTAATAATTTTTTAGAAATAATCTTTTCGATAAACTAGTGCCCCCCTCCCCCCACGTAGGAATATCACGCCCCATGGTTTGAGGATCACTGATGTAAGATAATAAGTAATTCACATTAAGAAATCCAAATTATACATTTTAAAATTAATATAATAAATATTTAATTAGAAAAGTCATAAGACAAAAGAAAGGAGTTTAGAATAAACATTTTTTGTGGCATATATATGTATATTTTTTTATATACCGTTTTGAATGCTTTTTGTGTCGTTAGGGTTTACTTATAATGATCCTTCCAAATCTTCTATTTCAACGAAAGTCATTATCACTCTTATAGTTTTCTTGTAAATAGCATTTGTTGCAAAAAATAGTTGCAGTTCATTTTTTGTATTAAGGCAATATGGTACCCTAAAAATCATTAAACTGTCGAAAAAAAATTTTATTGGCTTATTTGATACCACGAATCTTTATAAACAAGCCTGCAAAATTTCAAAGCTATACCTGCATTTTTCATTAAGTAATGGAGCAATGTTTGATTCTAAACATCAACTACCACGCCTACATTTCAGATTATCTGCTATAAAAGAGCCTGATAAAAAATGAATTAATTATTTTTCTGATGCGCATCTCAATGAGATTGATATTATATATGCAGTAATAAATCATTGTAAGAAAGAATTGTGCAAATCAGGCAAAGATTCTAGTTTATGAATTGTTTATTGAAGAGCAAATGAATTCGGTCAAGATTTAAAAGCTGTGCGTGCTTTTTATGATATTATTACGAATAAAATTAAAACTTCAAAACGGATTCTCCCAAAGCACAAATAATAAATCTCATTTTGATAACTCAGATAACTAAAAATCCAATTCGCAAAAAATACAAAAACTCTCTTATTTTTAAATATTTGTTTTTGGTGATATATATATATCCCATATGTGCAAGATTCAACACTTTTATTACTAAAATATTTTAAGATATTTATTTAAACAAATGCACATATACAGTTCTTAGATTTTGATGTATTTTACCTATAAATTGTTATTTGATTTTGCTTTTAATCGTGTACAATATTTAACATGCGAAGGCTTTTAAAATCATGGAAATAAAAAATAAAGGCATAAACATCTTTTGTACATGTTGTGCATTAGCTCTGAGAGTGGAATTAGCTCTGAAGTGTGTGTATTTATTTTTTTTATAATTATTAAGATAAAGTTTTATGAAATATCGATCTTTCATTCGTTTTTTTTTGTATATATTCATTATGGCAGTATACTGTTTAATTGTTCTACATTTGTGCAATTTTTTATGGTAAGTAGTTTTAAATAAGCTAATTAACATTTCATAAAAGTTTCAGACTATATTCGATGAATATTATATCATGCTATTTATGGAAGAAAACTTCAAACTCATATTTCTCTATGTTGAGTTTTTGTACATATACTGTTATTCAAAACCCTAAGGCTTTTTTGAGAATTGAAGAATGGGTTTGAAATTTTTTATACATGTTCTGAAATGTATGTTTTGTAAAACTGCGCATGGAATTAGCTCTAAAATGTTTAGTACTTTTTCTAAAATATTTCAAAATCAAAAATAATGTTTTTTTGGGAATTTTCGGAAGTTTAACTATAAAAACTTTAATAAAAAATTAAAGAGCAGCAGCAGAAAAAACCCATGCACAATTTTATCTAGTATATTATGAAGTACTTGGAAAAAAAATTTTGAATGAAAAGAGTCATATTTAAAAAAGCCTTAGGGATTTAAAAAATGCTTAAAAAAGCTCAAACGAAATTAAATTTTACAAACATTTTGCAACAAGTTACAAATTTTTTGTATGGAATTATTATTAAATATTAACCTTTATGAAATACAATTAAAACCAAATATCAAATATTAAAAATAAAAAAAAATCGTGAAGATGGTACCATATTGCCTTAAATAGTAACTTCATATTCCATTGCAAAGAATTCAGTTTTTCATTTGAGACATGCATTGAGTGTGTTATAGCTTCAAGGTTGAATAATCTATTTAACTTAAAACAGTTATATCGTCTAATATGCAAATACATTTATTTGCTAACAATCATTAAAAGAAACTTCTCTGGGATATATTAGAAAAATAATGCAATGAATTCTTTTAGAAAAATGAATTACTTAATTCTATTCATCCACTTTATTGTATTGTCTCATAATTTTCTAAGGGAAGAAGAACATTGTATCTCGCATTTCTTCATAGCTGACTGTATTTTGTAAAAAATTTAGTGAATTTTTACTGTTTACACTGCATTTAGAAACTGATGATCTTTTACAAATAAATTATTTCAAAAATAAATATTCGAAATAATTGTTCTAACAATTAAACTATCGTATCAAAACTAACAATTAAAAAATTGAATTTGTTTTTATTTGTGGCATTTTCTGCTCATAATCGAAAAGAAATCAGAAACTATTTTCCTGGAAAAATCAAGCACCATTTATTATATTTTTTTTATGAAAAATATAAAATTAAAAAAACAAAAACTCCGTTTGTAAATTAAAAATAACGCATAAAATATAACTGACATTAAAAAAAAATTCCACTTCACAATAAAAATAATTAAAAAAATTTTTAGGGTATAAATTTGTATTTATATCCTATAAAGTCCACAGCATTATCTGCATACAAGAACGGAATCAACTTGTTTATGCTCAAAGAAAAATGTGACAATTTTGAGATCTCGTCCCAGCATCAAATTCTCAAGATAATGAAGATTACAAAGCTCATAAAACTGATTCTACTCACACGAAAGGAGACTTATACCCAGCAAAATATGGCTATCGAAAGAAATATTACAAATTCAGAAACCGCCATCTCCCGCCGTCGTTGAAAGTTTTAAGCCTATAAATGCCATCTAGTGTGATTTGTGAGAAATACAAATTTCTCCGCGGAGAATATTAAGAGACTCTTTAAATCAATTTAAAGCTAATATTCAGCTAGTTTAATTATACTTATGTGTAAAATATTTCATGAAAGGCATATTTAATCATTTCTCTAAGCTTAAATTCTTCATTTTAGGAAATATTTGTTAATTGCTTAGCAGAAATTTAAAAAAAAATGATGGAATGTTGATCGGAACACGCAAGGAAATATTGAATGTTAATTTGTTTATTTAAGAAAAAAATCTAGAAAAATTAAGTTTTTGTTGAAAAACAAAAATCTTACTGAAATAATTTTTATATTTGTCCACAAGTATGATTTAAGAAAAATTTTTACAGGTTAGTTTAAAATAGATCGTTATGCATAACAAAAGTTATTTCTTTCTGAATCATTTAGCTTTATAAAAAAATAATAATCCCCGACATAAACACACACTTAAGAAATGTAAAGATAGACTAATATTGCGATTTTAGTCCAGAAAAAATTTGTTAGATTTAAGAATTTTGTAAAAAGAATATTATTAATTAGTTGACATTTGCTTTATAAATAAAAATACCTATGAAACAGTTAAAAATTAAGAGTGTGATAAACAAATTCTCTATGTTTATATATATATATGTTTCATGTATTTAAGAATACTATCGACAACCGCTGGGTTGAAAAATAAATTTTTTTTTAATGAGTGGTATACTAAAAACTGAAATAAGGTATTAATATAAGCTAAAAGCCTGTGAGAAATAAAAACTTCGTTTTTGGCTATTAAATATATATATATATATATATGTAAATGCTACATTCGAAAAATAATGTACATATTTCTATATTCAGAAATATTATTATTAAGTACATACAACTCAAAAAATTTCTTGTTTCAAAAAAATCAGAAAAAATAAAAATGTATAAACATTTTATTAAATACTGCTTAATTCAAAAAAATGTCCAATCATTTATTAATAGTTATTTGTATGAAAAATTCTAAATAGTAAGGATTAAATTCTTTAGAATATTAATAGTTTATTATAATAAATTTATCATTTTTCCTAGATAGATATAGTTATCTGCATATTTAAATTTTAGATAAATTTACTTATATATATAGATTCTCTTAGCTTTATTTTAATCATAGTATTTTTCTTTAAATATTTAAGTACATTTATAATCCTAGTGTCCCACAAGTAACGGTAGTATTCATGTGTGTATTATTTACATATTTTATTTCTATAAATAAGTGCTATTATTCAGCGAATACCTTGCTTTAAATTTGTATTTGGATCCAGAATTTGGCAATAATTTGTTTATTGTACTCAGATTTAACGTAGGCTATGCATTTTTGAATGCAATTTTTAGGAAAGTTACCCTTTTTTTGTAATGGATTTATATATTCTAACCATTATTTTCACAAGGATTTTGCTCAGTATTATTAACAGAAAGGGGGGAGATTTGGGGTGACCAAAACACATCTTAAACCCCACTTTTACATAAATTATACAATATATAAGAGCTGTCCTAGGTCAACAATGTTTATAATACTGCGTCACCAAATATGTACATATTTAAAATTCTATTATCTTTATAATTTATATATCTTTTCCAAATTCTAATATCTGGTTTATATATTACAATTTATATGCTTTTGTTGTGTGTGTGTGTTGCTAGTGTTCTATATATACTATATATATATATATATCATTATATAGTCAAATGTATGAAGTTCCTTTCAGAAAAATCATTAATGTCCTTGAGAGAGCTCTTTGGAGATTTTAAATATTTTTGTTGTATTGCATCATTTTTGGTAGTAGAAATGTCTTTTAGCAAGACATTCACTATTTTTTTTCTTTTGGATCATACTAGCTGGTTAATCATTATTAATAACCAAAATTAAAATTCAATAAGAATATTTATTTAGGTGTAAATGTATATTACAAGTTATACTAAAAGGGATAAAAAAAATACCTCAAGACTTCTACAAAACCATTTGCTGTTATTAAAATGCATTGTGTTCTTTTGGTCTTAAGATAATATCAGAATCTTTTCAAATTTCCAAATATGTGTTTAGATGCAAGGTGATTACTAAAAATATTTTTGAAGAAATTTAAATTCACCAAACCTGTGCGCAGTTTTTGAAGAACTGAGTTGAAAAGGACAACTATTCTTTTTCAACCACAGACTAGTTACTTTTTTAGACATTTTGGAAAATCATGTCACATATTCAACTCTTGATATTTTAGATTGCTAGAAACTGCCGTACGTTCAATCAAACAGAGCTTCTGAGTTATGACGTGGTGTATAAGTTGGGAGAAATAAGTACCAATTTTTGGTGTCATCGTCGTCATTGATCCGTAATTTAAAATTACAAGCTTCATCCGTAATTTAGTGCAAAAATATTGTTAAGTTCGTTTAATTGATATAAATATTTATGCTTGACATTTTTCCCAATTGTTCATTGCTGCTGAAGATCGCCATGCAGACGGGCTGATGCATATTAAATCTGTCGTGACTCTAAGTCGTCAAGTTGGAGTGGTATGGAAGGTTGGAGAGTGGAATGCCAGCTAAGGTGTCCCCCTCATCATTTGAAAGAGTTTAAAAATTAGGATGTCCATCGCCAATATCCTTAGTGTAGTTTCAAGATGCTATATTATTAATGAACACTCCCTCACTTGGCTTCAAGAGCGCTCTACACAAACATATTACACCGACTTATTGATGGCTTCCTAGAAAATTTAAATTTCTTCCTTAATTTGATGACATACTTGTTGCTTCGGATGATGAAGATTTCTATTAAAGTAATTTGAAAAAGAAAATGATTTTTAAAACGTTTTGAACTTATTTTTAACCCTTTCTTTATAACAGTACTTATAAGTACCACCCACTTTAAAATGGTACATAAAAACTATTTTTAAGAATATTCTGATGGTACTTAGCAGGAACACTCTTTCAATTCCACTCTCCCTGGATACATGGCAGCACGGGTTGTATGATGAATATTTTAGTGGGGAAGGCGAATAGTTTTAAAACTGAAGTTGCGTTTTCGGCTGCCATTTTGATTGGATTGCCATTTTGATTCATTTTTGTTCCTCAAAATTAATTAGTCAAAAGGCAAGTGTCTTATTTTTTAGTTCCTACTATTAGTTCACTCTCTCCCTATATATATATATATATATATATATATATATAGGGAGAGAGGGAACTAATATAATACTGTAGCATCCATGCTTTTATATTTAACTCTATTTTTTTAATTTTTCATATTTCCATTTAAAATCTATTGTCTGGTTATCTTACAATTTCAATTATTTTCAGTTTGATCATGCTTATTCATATCTCTCTTGTTGAGAAATTTTGATTATATGTATATATCAAATTTTCAATCATTAATAAAATATTTTTATTCATCCACTGAAATTCAAATGCCTTTTTTTAAACTTGTAGTTGATGACACTTGAAGTAAAAACAGTTATTTTCAAATGTTAATTCATTAGTTAAATTTTGTTTTTAATTTTAAATTTATTCTGAGTTATTTTTGATGAAGTTAGAATTAACACCAACAGATGGCGCCAGTAAGTTTTTCTAAGGAATTTTTTCTTAGCTTCAAATATATATTTTTTGAACTTGTAATGGATGTGTGTAACACGTGATGTTGATACAGTTTTTTTTTTAAATTTTATTTCATAGATTAAATTTAATTAACTAAAACTAACTAATTGTTGACTTAAGTAGTAATTGACTTTAATTTTTTTCTATTACTTGTTTATATGTTAGTTAACACTTAAGAAAACTATTTGGCTATTTATTTGAAGTGAAAATTGTATACAATTTATTTTACAATTGAATAACTTTGTGGTCCTTATAAGTACCGCCAATACACTAGATGTTAGAAAAAGCACTTTGTGTTTACTTTTCATCCGGGTAGTTCATTTCTGTTTTTCGTTGTGTTGTAGCGTCATTACTAAAGTGTAATAAAACTATGTTTTTTGGTTTAATTTTTTTTTTTTTTTTTTTTTTTGCTTTTCTTATTGTCTTTTTCAACGTTTCCAAAAGATTTTGAAATTTGAATCTTAGCTTGCTCTTTACCCCACACAATTAAATGAAATATATATTTTTATTCAATAGCATTTTAATTTGTTTGTGTGTAATTGAGATTTAACAATAATATGAGGTTTTTAAGGTACTATAATTTGTTTTCCTTTTCTTAGAATGTCTGGGAAAAAGAAGCTCAGTCTTCAAAAGGCTTGGAATTATTACACAACCAAATCATCTGAAAACAGTGAAGCACTAACAGATAATTCTTCAAATGAAGTCCTGGCAAATAATCTGCTGGAATTTCCGTCAGATTTTGAAGAAGACGATCAAGAGACTGAACAAGATCCAGCGTTCATATTTAGGTTATACAGTATTTTTTACCCTAGGACGCAATGCTTTAAGAAAATGTTCAATTGAAACCTCACTCAAAATGCACATTGTGTAATGTACTTTTGTGAAAAAGAAAAGCTCTTTCTTTGAATATCAGCAAATTAAGTTTATGTGCAAAACCTGTTCTTATGTTTTAAGAAAAAGTAAGCAAATTTTAAAAATTCTATAATTTTCAAAAATAAATTTTTTGTGCAGTAATATATTAATGCTCTCTGGTTATTTGGCACTTTTACGATTTAAAAATGCTTAAATAAAACATACTATATTTTTGTATTATAAGAATATTTTACTTTTCCGTGTACTGACGGTACTTTGAAGTACCAATTTAATTAATTAGCTCTAGCGGATTAAATTTTCCAAAGAAGAATTTATTTATTTATACCCCTTAATTTTCAATGTAGCGACTCAAAAAATAATATTGCACGAAATAAAATTAGAGTAAATCATATAACAGTAGATAAAAGTTTAATAAAGAAAAATGTGTTTAAGGTGTCAAAATACACAACTGTTAATTAAAATTGCAACACCAGAAACAAGTATGACCTAACAAGCCTCAAAACCACAAGAAGCGAAAAAGGGGTTGAGTTATGCAAGTAATTAGAATAGTTCAGCTCATTTAGAAGACGCAGGAGGGAGAAACGACGTCTGAATCACTGCATAAGTTGTACTGTGGATTTCACATTCGGAAAGCACTTTGTAAGGTCGGAGTTTACTCAGATTGTGTTATGTGTCAAATAAGAAGAAGAAATGCGTACGAGCAAGTGTCGGAATTCGATGGAGTCAGGATAGTTGAATATCAAGAGTGTGTATTATCGTTTCGTGATATCACCCGTCTCGCTGATCGAAATCCAACCCCTGTCCTGCGGATATGGAATCAATGGGTTGCTCTAGGTGATACTGAATAGCATGTAGGATCTCCACTCTCTCCTATAACTAACGCTTAAGAAGACAGACATATTGTGAGGTTAGCCTTGTCAAACAGTACAACCACATTACGGAGCATTAGAGAGGAATTGGGCATGTTTGGCAGCATGCCGAGTATCCGCTTGTACTGTGCGACGCGTTTGCAACAGCGTGGATTGCCTACACAGCGACTATTACTTCGACTCCATTTGATAATGCAACATACACAGATACGGTGGCTTTGACGCGTTAATCAACATAGCTGGATAGAGGAGTGGTAAAATGTCGTATTTTCAGACTAGTCTCAGTTCAGCATGCAGTATTGAGATGGCTGAATACATATCTGGAGCAACCGAGGACTCCACTAGTTGCCTGCTTATATTCTATATCAGCATAAGGACCCGTCGCCTTCTGTGATGGTTTGGGCAACCATTGGGTAAAGAACACAAACATCTTTTTAATTCGAATCTATGATAATTTGAACTCAGATCGGTACATTTCTGACATCTTAAGTCCTGTGGTTGTGCCCTATAGTCCAGGTCTACCAAACGCTCTCTATTAGCAAGATAATGCAAGACCACATGTTGTATATCTGATTCTGACATTCCTCTATACACAAAGATTCGATTGTAACCCTGGCCTGCACTGTCTTCAGATCTATCATCCATTGAAAACGTTTTGTCTTGTGTTGCTGAAAGACTGGCTTACCCACACTCTACAGCTGATGAGGTGTGGCATAGACTTGAAGTAGCATGGAATGAGTTGCCCGTTTCTATCATCCAAGGTGGCTGCGGGAGCCTAGTGGTCAAGGTAACGGACTCATGGTCTGAGTGTCAAGAATTGAGCCTAGTACTGCTGAAGACCCGCCGTGTAAAGGAACGATGCACGATAAATCTGTCGAGGCTCAAACGTCCTCCCGTTGGTGTGGAAGTCAGGTGGTGCCAGCTCAGGTGTTTTCCTTGTCACTTGACCATGGTTCAAAACTACAAGGTCCCTCACCAAAAGCTTTCGAGAAGCTGAATTGTGCGACGTTAATATTCACTCACTCACTCTGTCATCCAAGCCCATTTCGACTCTATGCCTAACCAGATAATGACCGCTTTAGCGGCCGGGGGGGGGCAGATATTTCTTCTAATTTCACTCCCCTGTAAGCCCTCAAATTTCTTGAAAATGTAATCATTTTGTCCATGCCATACTGCTTACGTACAATAAAAATCTTTCTTGCATTTGCTTTCCTCATACCGTTGCTATTTTAATGACCAACAGTGTATTAGCGCGTGTTGAATCTGTACAATTAATACTGAGGGAATAATGTCTCTTGCAAAGAAAGTACAAAAGGTTCAGTAAAATATCCACAGTCAGAAAGTTCTGGTTTTAAAGGACTTTTAGCTCTGTTTAATTTTTATCACCATTTTTTACCTATAGAGTCTTAAATTCAACTCTCATTATATTATTTTGTTAATGAAAAAAAAAAATTTCTGTGTTTTAATATTACAATGAAATGGTTTAAGGCCTTAGCTAAGGCAACAATTAACATACATGTGAATTTATAAGCTAATATTTCACTGAATGTTAACGTTTCTGATGTCGTCATTTGATATGCATTAGAACAAATGGTGAGAGGTGAAATAGAACCTATGGCATTTTTTTCGCACATACTGAAACGGTTGTAAAGAACTATAGATCGTATGATCGGGAGTTGTTGGTAGCTTTTTCAACTGTTTGATATTCCATTATATGCTTAAAAAGGACACTAGTTCGTAATGCTAACGGACCATAAGCCTTTAATTTCTTCCTTTTAAAGGAAAACAGATAAGCTTTTACCCACTTAACAGAAAAATTTGGAATATTTGTCCCAATTTAGTACAGATATTAGGTTTGTGTCAAATTAGTTGTTGTTACTAATGCCACCTGCCTGACTATGTCAGATAGAGGCCCACGAAATTCATTGTGCAAAGAGCTAGATGTACGCTTGTCGTTAGCCATAGCTTTGAGCAACAGTACGTTTTGGCTCAGTTCCACCCCAATTTTGAGGGACAACACACTAGGGGTGGTCAGGGGCCTTCCACCTCTCTTCCCCTTCCCCACTCCCCACGAGATTACTTGCAGCTCGACGACCATTTACAGTACCCCCATGCCGCAAAGACACTATACATTTACTAACATCTATGTCTTCTCCGGGATTTGAACCCAGGCCCTACGGCACAGCAGTCAGCGTCGCTAACCACTACACCGGATGGATAACAAATTAGTAAAATAGTGCAGTCTTGCATTTCACGTATGTATGTGAGATCCAGATGCTATCTTAGATTACGCGACACTGGCGGAGGTGTAAATATTGAGTGAGTGAATGTTTATTAACGTCACTTTATAAACCAGCATGAGGACTGTTGGTGACGGACGTCGTAATTTTGAGCCTCAGTCAGGTGATGAGGACAAAACCTGAGCTGACACTCCTCTCTGCAAAATACCTCATCAATGAGAAGCCATTGAGCATTGATATATTTAATGTGCATCGAAGAACTCACAGTGTGCCAGTCACGAGTTTGTGCCCTTAACCACTATGCTATAACTGCCACGAGGCTCAAAGCGAGGATCAAGAGCTTGAGCAATTGATACTTAATTCTAGTTTAACATTTAAACCAGTTTCTAAATAATCAGACGTGGATCTATTGTGTGTGATGTTTTAACTAAAATCAATCTTCTTTTAGGTCAGAACCATAGAGTAAATTAGTATTCAACTCCAAACATGATCTTGTATATACTGAAATTAAATCTTTAATTAAAACAATGTCTGTCACATTTATATGATCTACGTTAAAAATGAGTTTGTGGGGAAAAGTCGTAAAACGTGGACATCATGTCAACGAAGTAAAACTACGAGACATGCTAAAACTCTATATGGGACGTTTCAGTTACCTAATGTGAACCATCCTTACATATAAACCTTGGTTTTGTAGGTCCATTACCTCCCTCAGAAAATATTCTTAATCTTTGACAATTATTGATATGTTAACGTGGTTGTTAAAAATGTTTACTATGGTTATCATAAATTAAGAAAAAACAACCCCAAAATAAGCCAATTTCAATGGAATTTGAATACTCTGGTAAGTAAATGCAACTCTCTCTCTTTCTAAACGATTTAACGTTATGCAAAATAATAGTGATGAAATCGGAATACGTATATAGCAAGGGATATAAAAATGGATGCCTCATAACAAGGCAGTAGTTGTCGCTGCGTGTCTGAGATTAGAAATCTGGTATAGTGAAATTATAACAATGACCATCAGGCATATCAATTGAACGAAGAACTGCGATGGTGAGCTATTAAAAGATTACAGGAAGGAGACAGTCAGATAGAAGTGGCTAGATGGCTGAGTCTGAGTCCATGTGTAATTCATAGACTTTTGCAACAATTTTTAACGACGTATTCGCCATCCAGGAGGTTCAGCCAAGAACGGTCACACACCACCACGAGTATCAATGACCAATATTTGTCATTATGCGTACGAAGGAATAGAAGAGCAACTCCGGTGAAACTCAGATCCTCCCTCACTGCTCTTGAAGGTTGGTATCAAGACCAACCAAGTGCAGAACACGCACGTGGTCTTTATATGAAGCAAACAGCCATTTGCGTCACTGCATAGGGGGAAACATTTGCAATGGGTACGTCAACATGTTCACAAGACGCGCGATCAATAAAGGGCTGTTTTCTTCACGGATGCGTCCATATTTAGCCTCTAAAGCTATAGTATGGGTATTTTCATTTTGGAGAGAACTTGAAAATCATTTTCATCCATGACACATGCATGAAAGAGATTCATACGGACCAGGTATTATATGTGATGGTATCTCTTTGGGTGGATGTACAGATCTCCGTGTCTTTTCCCGTGGATATATTAAGGTATCCGACTACCCTAAAATTGTGAATTTTGCCAAAAAATGATAAATTTTTTTATGATTTTATTTTATAAGCCATTTTATATTGGCTTTATAAAAATATCAAGTTTATTATTTTCGGTCCACTAGAACAAAAACTACAGGTGTTTTAGTAAAAGCAATGTCACATTTTAAAACGTGTTTTTTTTCCTCAAAAATGCTGAAATGGGGCCAGTCATTGCTAAAGAAGTTTTGAAAATAATTAACTGAAATTTCTGTTCTGTATAATAGTAGAAGTGTTGAAACCTTCAAATTTATCAATCACTGTTTTACTTCAAAAATTACAGTCCCTTATATGTATATAATGACTGTTTCTTTAAGAAATTTCATATAATATCTGAGATAAAGTGCTCTAGTTTTTTGTAAAAACTAAAATATCTCTTATCCTGAAGGTCATTTCAAAAATGAATAACATAACAACATATCAGAATTGAAAAATTGAAAATTTGATCATAAGCTTTTGGTACAGAATTGGCCGCCCTTATGATATTTTTTGTAAATTTTTACAACTTTTTTCCCCATTTTAGTAATAATAACTTCTTTTTCTCTTCTTAATTTTAGCATATTTTTCTTAAAATATACTAAACAAATCTAGAAACCATAAAACAATCTCTAAATCTCCATTTTTTTAAAAAAAAGTTGTCGCGCAAGTACTCGGATGCCTTAATGCTCCAACCTATAGAGCCGACCTTCCGGATGCTTATGTGCGCCCTAATGCCGGGGCAATAGGTGATGCTTTCAAGTAATAGGATGATAATGCGAAACCACACAGAGTTCGCATCGTGGATGCTTTTCTTGATCAGGAAACAATTCAGTGCATACAGTGGCAGCTCAATCACCGGACCTTAAACTTATTGAGTATGTTTGGGACGTTTAGCTGCTCTCAATACCCCCCCTTGAACCCTGACACCGTTTTCAATTACCTTGAAAGTGCAGTGTCTCGCATTTACAACAGAATTAATATATATATATATATATATATATATAATTGAGAGCATCACACATCGCTTCATGTGTGGCATTGCTTATCTTGGAGATCTTACCGAATATTAAAGGTAGTTTTCTATAATACCAAACTGACACACCTGATTCGTTCATTGTATTCGTATGCTAATTTCTATAACACCATAATTATCTGGTGATTTCGCTTTATGCTATTTTATACCTTCCTATGTGTATTATAATGTGTATAAGTCTTGTTAAATTCTACACAGAACTTTTTATCGTCTTATTTGTGATTTTTCTCTAATTTATATGATAACCAGCGTATATGTTACCGGCAAAGTATGAAATCCGGCATTCTATACAATGCCTGGTCATTGTGTAGAATGCCTAAAACTAGTCGGCTATGTGTGAAACGATTCCTGTTTCACACATTGCCTAGGCATTCTATGGAATGCCTAATGAGAAACCGACAAAGTATGAAATACATCTCCGATTCGTTTCGAATATTGCGTGACAAGACACGGGACTTTTAATGCGTCTCTCAGTCTCAGAATTTGAGAGTTGCACTTTGCGGTTGATTCGAAAATGTCAAAATACTCAATTTTCTTTAACTTGTTCCATAAAATTTGGTTTTTTTCCTGTACTGCAGGAAAATGGAGGCGCAAGCTGTAGTGTTGGAGAAGGAGTCAGGGTCTCTAGCAGGGATCGGCAATTTATGGCCCACGTGCCACAACTGGCACGCGGTGAAATTCTCAATGGCACTTTGCACTACTGAACAAATTTATCAATTTTTGAGTTGTTTCGAAAATGCCCTACTGTGTGGAATGCTGAATAATATTGGTAGATTGGTTTGACATGCCATAGCTAAAAGATTGTCAACCCCTGGTCTGTAGAAATGAAACTATTCGACGACGAGCTGCCAAAAATTCAAGTTAATGCTGCAAGAAAAAAAGAAAAAACATTTTTTTTAGCTGAAATTACGTACTAGAAGTTAACAACTGATGAACAAAGTGATTAATAAGAAGGATCCCAGGGACTTTTGGTTGCTGAATAGTTATGTGTGTGTGTATGTGATGGGATGTTTTAGTGGAAAATAAAAGTAAACTTATTTAACCTGTGTTAAAGAAGGCGTTAGTACCATACAGCAGTGGTCTTCAACCCCTGGTCCGTGGATCAAATGTATCGGGCCACTCAAGGAACATTAAATTAAATCCATTTTATTTACTGGGGTGTATGTCTCTTGTGATTGTGCGACTTTCCGTGGAAATCCCTTTATTTTTCATGTATAATCACTTAATAGTTCATGTAAAAAATCACTTTATATTCATATTTTTGTGCAACTGAATTTTATTCTGAAGATATGTTTAAATACAACTAAATTAAAAAATCAAAACAATTTAAAATTTAAATAATCAACGGGCCACCCTGAGCGGGCTGCGGTAAAAATATCAAACGTTGATCGGTACGATAAATGAAAAATTATAGATTAAAAAATAAAAAAACACTATTTTATAGTTAATCGAAATAAATAGTAAAAGATAGCTCTTAATATAAGAAGAAAATGATTCACGAGAAAATTAATGACATTGTGGTAACAGCGCGGGGGTGTCCAATATTGATTGTTATAATTTTTTACTAATTCTTTTCCAAAATGTAGAGTTAGAGTAAATATGCAGTACAAAGCAGCTCATGCTCTTTCCACAAAATTGAATCGGGTTGCAATGGGTGTATCCTCACGAATCTTTCACTAATCCTTTTGGGTAAAAAAAAATTATTTTTAACTGTGAGTTCAGTGGAAAACCTTTTTCATTGAAGAAGACTGGGTTAAGGCAAATGAGTACTTCTATTTAAGCGTTGGTATTAGTGTACACGAGAAGGGCCGATGGTTGATAGTTGACGATTAAAAATTGAGATAAAATTGGGAACAGATTACGACCTTAGGTCGTATAGAGTTAAGCAAGATATCTAAAATGAATTCAGGCGTAGGAGTCAAGAGCGCTCCAGTATTCAGTTAAGGCGATATGGTATCCTAAAAATCATCTTACTATAGAAGTTTTTTATTGGCTTATTTGATACCTCGAATATTTATAATCATGCTTGAAAAATTTCAAAACTTTGCTTGAATTTTTTTTATCACATTATGAAGCAATATTTGATGCTGGACAGCAATTATCACACCCACATTTCGGATTATTTGCTAGAAAAGAGCTTGATAAAAAATTAATTATTTTTCTATCGCGCGTAAATGATACTGACATTATATATGCAGTAACAAATCAGTTCAAGAAAGAATTGTGCAATTCATGCAACAATTCAAGTTTGTGAATTGTTAATTGAAGAGAAAATGGATTAGGTCAAGACTTAAAAGTTGTGCGTACTTTTTAAGATATTATTATGAATGAAATTAAAACTTCAAAATGGATTCTCCCATAGCACAATTACTAAATCTCATTTTGATAACTCAGATGATTAAAAATTTAATTCACAAGAATAGAAGAACTCTTCCATTTTTATATATTTGTTTTTGGTCATATATATATATATATATATATCCCTTGTGTGTGAAATTCAACACTTTTATTATTAAAATATTTTAAGATATTTATTTAAGCAAATGCACATATGCAGTTCTTAGATTTTGATATATTTTACCTATAAATTGTTATTTGGTTTTGCTTTCATTCGTGTACAATATTTAACATGCGGTGGCTTTTAAAATCATCTAAATAAAAAAATAAAGACATAAACATTTTTTGTACATGTTGTGAATTAGCGCTAAGTATGGAATTAGCTCTGAAGTATGTGTATTTGTTTTTTTTTTTGTTGTTGATGAATCTCATGAAGTGGATATTTGCCCTATGGATTGTCCCTGGAGGTTTCCGGATTTCAATTCTATTAAACATGTTTGGGATGGTCTAGGAAGATCGATTTCTCAGTGTAGGCCCCCCCCCTTCATCCAGGACCCCTCAGGGAATAAATGTCCCGCTTTTATAAGAATGGACTTTGTTGCCCCAGATACTTATTGACATTCTCATAAACAATATGGCAGCTCGCTGTGAAGCTTATATAGTAGTGCACAGTGGTCATAAGACAGTCCATATAAGACAGACTTTTCTTGAGTTAAATAATTTATCTCCGATTCATTATTTTACACTTTTTGATATGCTCAGCACCTTAATTCAAAATTAAAAGCTTTTCCAAATTTTATGTTTCTGTATTCTTTCTCACATTGCAATACGTTTCTGAGCCAAATTTCATGGAAACACAAGGAATAGTTCATCAGTTTTCAGAATTTTTATGTTTGTGAACTTAATATTGGGCATGAGTGTATTTAGATTTTTACTTTGTTAAAAGGGGTGGAAATATTTTATTTATACTAAAACATTTCTAGATAGATATTGTTTACTTAATCTTACTTAGATCGGTGTTATTATATATATATATATATATATATATATATATATTTCGTGTATCAATTTATCAATAACGAAAAGAGACTTTTGCTTGTAATGAAATATGAAGGTTTTAATTTTTACAGCAATTTTAACAAGAACGTTGCATTTTTGTATATTCAAATCAGCAGTAGTTTTATAGTTTATTTTATATTCATATGTTTTTTTTTTCATTTTGTCACTGTTCTTTTTTTTGTAGTGTCTTCATTCATTCACAGAGTCAATCGTGAAAAAATAGGACGCCATTAATAAATTTCACTGCTCTCAGTGCTGCTGATTAATATTAAGATTTTGATATATTAATTTAATTAATATTGTTAAATATATTTTAAAACAAATAGTTCCATTATGTGTAACATGATTTTTGCGTAATTAGATAGCGAACAGTTTAAGCATATTTTGTTTCAAATTTTTTTTTGAATCTGCTTATTATTTCTTGAGATATTCTGAGAAAATTGTTTTAGTTAAGTATATATTAGTTATAGCTTCAAGCAATCAGTTTTCATAATACCCCATGTCTTTAACACACTTTGATAAGCGGATTGATAATGAAGTGGATAATTTGTAAAAGGATGGATAATGAAAAATTAAAAAGAGAAAGACCTTAAAACTGAGTACTCTTCAACCCTGAATACTTTCTAAGCTATTATAATAAATCCCATGAAGTTCTTGATTTAGGAGCTTATGCCTCTATAAATGTAAATATTAAAAAAAAGTTAGTGTTTCTAAATATGCTTTTTCATATCTGTGTGTAATAATTGATATAATTTTCATAATATTTATTTTCTCCCTATTTTTGTGTTTTTGTTTTTTTAGAATCGGAACAATTATTAATCGCTTGATATACAAAAAGCTTCGAAAAAGGTTGAGTAGATTTTTTTATATTGCTACATATAATTTCAGACACTGATTCAACATTATTGGATCCAGTTTTTAAGAATCTTACGAAAGTCGAAATTTAAATTAATTTTAAGAAGAAAAATATAATTCTACAAATATAAAATTACTTTTAGAAATTCAATAGTTAAAGCACTAGCACTTTAATTTAGTTCTTTTTCATTATTAATATCAAGAATTAATTGAGTTGTGATAAAAATTGCGGAAGCTGTTTATGGAAATATGTTTTGACGACTGTGTATTTGTATTTGCAATAATATTCACATATCTTTTGAAATAGGTTTTACATACACAACTGTAAAGGGTAATTCTCAGAAAAGAAAGAAGTGGAGAGCATAAATATATTTTAAAAAACATTACAAAGGATGAACAATATATATAGAAAATACACTTTACAAAGAAAAATCCGAAATATATTTTTAATGAAATTTTGATAGCTTAATTTATACATGAAAATTTGTAAAGATACGAATTCCAAATTATGTAAATGATTTCAATTATAACAACTTAAGTGGAACATTTTGTAATATATTATCTGAATCATTACTTTGATATTCAGATATTTCTGTTTTGGTAAAACTTAAGTCACGAGAAAGGGATGAAATTTACATTTTGAAGATGTTTAATTTTTGCTTTGGATACATAATTCTTAGCAAAAGAATTTGTAGATACAGGGTGTTGCTAAATTTGACAAATAAGCTAAGAGGGGTAGTAGTAGGCAGGATGAAGACGACGAATCAACACATATCATGGGGTCGCCAACCAATCTGTTAAATGTTATGCTTAGGTAGATGGAATAAAAAAATGTGTCTTTTTTTAACATTCTGGGCAAAAATAAAATAAAAATTGACAGCAAGGCTTAATGTGGAAGGGCATTATAATAGAAAGTAATAAAAGAATCATTCATTCTTAACATAATTATAAATAAAAAAGGCTATTCATTTCTTGATCAGAATAAATTAAAAATAATACTTCATTCATAATTTAAAAATACTTTTATAACTTAAATAATATATAATTTAATACTTTAATAATTAATAATTCATTCATTAATAATTTAATATTCCAATAATTAATTTAATAATTACAAGGGGTGATCAAATGAAAAGGTACGAAACGACATAAAAATGAAACAGTTAAATATTTGCATATTCCGCCAAGGGAGAATGTAGCGAGACATCTCGGGATGCCATTGGAGACTCTGACTGGGATCGCGGATCATGCGCGGGTGCCCGCATGCGCAGGAGAGAGCAAAGGCTCTTATAAAAAGTGGCGTCCAAATGATGCGAGCACAGAATTACTCGAACACAGAAAAAGCATTAACTCCGATGTGTACTGTGAGACACTCCGACGCCTACGCAGGTCCATCAAGAACAAAAGACGGGGGCTGCTCACGGAGGGTGTGGTTCTGCTCCATGATAACGCGCGTCCACACGTCTCCAGAGTCACACAAACGGAACTGGACAAGTTCCAAGGGGAGACGTTGGACCATCCGTCCTACAGTCCGGACATGTCACCCTGCGATTTCCATGTGTTTGGTCCACTGAAGAAACACCTGAAAGGAAAGCGTTTCAACTCGGACGACGTACTCAAGGACACTGTGAAGGACTGGGTCTCGTCACAGCCACAGGAATTCTGGGAACAAGGAATCCTGCGGCTTGTTCATCAGTGGGATCGTTGTGCTCAGGCCTATGGTGTATATTTTGAATAAAGTCTATATTTGTACCCACCGTGACGTTTCGTACCTTTTCATTTGATCACCCCTTGTAGTAATTAATAATCCAATACAATAATAATTTAGTATTTTAATAATTAATAATTTAATAGTTAATAATTTAATTCTTTAATAATTAAATAACTATATACACACACATTAAAATTGAATGAATTACAAACTAACAAAATGTTTCAGTATATAACAACATCAAAAACGATCTAGTTAGACTAAAATTTATTTTTATTCTGAGCGTGAAAGTGAAAATGATGTACAAATTAGCAAGTAACATATGACTTGTCATTAAACTTGTGAATAATTTAAGTATAATGCTCTTCCTTAATAAATTAATTATTGTCAAAATTTCGAGAGGTAATTTTGTTGAATTTCTGTAAGAAAGTCCGCCGGGAGTTTATACGGCACGTAGAAAACTTTCGACCTACTTACGCTTTTATAAGCATCGAAAACTTTCGTATCCTTCCCCCATTTATCCCTTAAATAACTTAATGCGTAAGCCTCCAGTTCTCCAATAATTATGAACCAGTAAATACATAATTAACAAGGGTAATCACACAGCATCTCCATTCTCCACAACACGTGACCTAGCGTTTACCCTGTACAAGGAGACTCTTCAAGGCTACAATTAATGTATCTTCTAAAATCGATTCGAGATAAATTAAATAATTGGTCTTATTTGCTGACCATTAAGTACATAATTTTTTCAGTGTCGCACAAACTGTAATTAATGTAATCCAAGTCATTTTGGAAGCTTATTGGTAAAGTAATCTTTGCGGTACATAATAAAAATTAATTGTTTGTCAACTAGTTAATACTTGAATTACAGGATGTTATGCTTTTATTTCGATTCAAGATATGGAATTTCAGTGATTAGCGGGTTTTAGCAGAAGAAAACATTTAAATGCTTTGACTGTATTTCTAAAATTTTAGTGCAAATCTGATATTACTTTCATTTCGCTGTTTTAATTTGACTTATTTAATGAGAATAAAGTAAGAACTTGATTATTTTTTAATAAATTAATAATTAAAGCTATAATTTCCATGTTCTAATCTTTAAATACATTTTTAACTCAAATAAAGTACTTTGATAAAAAAACAAATGAATTTTCATTCTTGTAAATGAAGAAAAAGAAAAATTTTATACTCGTTTAAAAATTTACCGTGTTTTGGATTTCGGACAATCAGCCATCCAAGGTACGTTTATATATAACAGCTTTAAAATATAAGTATGGTATCCCTTTTCAGATGATATTAATGATTCATATTACTTTATATATTACTACATCAGACAAATAATGAAAGTGCTTTTTCAATCATGCGAATATGTAAAGCTGTCTAAGAAACTTCACATTGAATCACGAAACACAGTATGAGTCCTCTTTTATTATTATCAAATATTATTATTATTCTAGGAACGAAAGTTCCTTAACAAGGACATCGAGAATTTCTTTATATCTCCGAAAAAATTGCCAGCCATGTTACTTCCATTTAAATAATTGAACTACTCCTCTTAAAAGTTATTAACCTGAAAATCTACAATGAACTATCTAGTTCACATGCATATTGAAAACTGTTGTGATGTTTTCTATTCTGCCTTAATTTATAAATGAGTTTATGTGTAAACATCCATCAAATGAGCATATTTTAATCCTTTGTTTTTTATTATCTATACTAGTATTCGCAAGATAAAACATTTCAGTATGTAGATATTCAAAGACTTCTTGACACACACAGTATCTTAAAAAATACCACAAGGAAAATAAATATTTTGAACTTTAAGGCAATTTAAATATTAGGTTGTCAAGTATGAAATGGAGCAAAAAATGCATATTATTGATATCGATTTTTTCCCAATAAAAACTAAGATTTTAAGATGATCTGTGATTTTTTTTCAAACTAAAACATGCGTTAAAAAGAGGAAAAGATGTACCTTTCACACGAAGAACAAATTATGCCAAAATACGGCGTCTAAATGAAGTTATGTGCTTAATCTATCTTTGTTCCATTTCATACTTGATAACCTAATATCATGAAGATTGTAATATATTATTTCACAGGTAATTCTAGAGAAACAAACGCCTATGTAGGATATATCATAGGTAGAGTATATTTGTTATTTAATGTGACATTCAATAAAAGCTAGATGTTTTACTAATTGATGATCACTAATTTAGAGGAGTACAATTTAAAAATTTATAGAATTAAATAAACAACTGTATCATGCAACTAACTGTTCCCTACACAAAAGCTCTCATCTTGTGACGGATCTATCCACGACTGTACTAATACCTTAAGGAATCTTCTGAAGAAAAATATTTTAACTCAACCAACTTTCGCCGACCAAGAAAGCGTAATTATGTAAATGAAGTATATTATATAAATTCTGTTTTCGCGAGTTTGTGTGTTGGCACGTTGGAGTTGGCAAGTAGGAGTTAGCAAAGAGTTTGAAAGTTAGTTTGTTAGTTGAAGATTGGAAGAGATAGTGGAATTGTTAAGAGGTCTTGGAGTTGTATAGGAAAACGGATTACACCAGTGGATCCAACGACATTGATCAATCCCGATAAAGATCACCTGCAAGATTCAAGTGTAGGATCCGATGCATAAAAAGTACAGGTATCGTGAGCTTGTTTAATTAGAAGTTAGCTTATTAGTGTACGACGTAGTTTATATTGAGCGTATTTAAGCTATCGTAGATTCAGTTGAGGGTCCATAGTATTATCCTCGTGTTAGGGAATCTCACCTCCAGGCTCTACCATTTGATCGCCTATCTTAATTAGATTGTTGTTCTGTCTGATTGATATTTGGTAACAATAAATTACTTAGATTGAAATCCTGTCTGTGGATCATTCTGTTTCTCCCACACACTTAGACGTATTTACAGGTAGACAAGGGGTTTCAGAGGCAAGCAGGAACCAACAGGTAGTACAAGTTAGTTATTAATATTCGTAAAAGGACGTTTGTGATTTATCGTTTAGTACGCTTATACCGTTATAGAATTTATTCAGTTATTTTTACTATACAAATTCTATGGCGTGTGTGTTTTTTTTTCTATCGACTTGGTGGCTTAGAGGGAACATGCCCATCTCGTAAACTCAAGATTATGGGTTCGATCCCGGCTGGAGTAAATAGACTTTCTGGACGAGAAAATATTAGGCACCCCTGCCGTATGATTATGTGGTATGTAAAAGGCCCTTTGGAGATTCTGCAAAGTCTTAGCTGTCAAAATGATGCCTATTTAGAAGAAAGAGAGTGTTTTCTTTATTACTGCATAATTTAAATGCGATATTTAATGACAAAACAATTCCCCACATTTGACCTTATGATTTGAGGTCGCATAGAAAAGTTGGATCCGATGTGGAAGCTCTGGGAGTTCGAGAGAATATTCCGAGAAATATAATACCAGGAAGTTTCCTTTCATACTAGCGTTTTGTGTAACACAAAATATCTGCTAGAATGTTTCCAAAATATATTTTAGCCCTCAATTAATATTACGTTCAGATAAAATATCTGAAAGTTAGCATTTATGATATTTCTAGAATAGGTAGTTTGTTATAGAGAAATGGTTTCGCCATTTGATTTTCCATTTACTGGGAAGTTGTTATTTATTTTATATGTACATGATGTGTGTGTGTGTGTGTGTGTGATAATTAAAATATATATAAGATTTGAAATATTTTTATTTTACATCAATCATATTTGTTTATTTTGTCAGTCGAAAGTTTCAATGAATGCTTAACTTAAATATTTAATTTTAGCTGTACTCTTTATTTATAATCTTTAAATAATTAGTTATGTAAATAATATATAATTGCTTACCGCTCTTCAATCAAATATTTTTCTCTCCAGGGGCAATAAATATTTTTTCCTTCTGAATACTTTTCCTTAGAAAATTATACCCCATTACTTTTTTGGATAAAATTGTTTTTTAAACATTAAAGATACTGATAAATCAGTGTTTATAGTGGTTAATGCTATTTCTTGTAAAATTCCTTCACGATTCTATCAAAGACGACAGTATGCAATAATGGGGGCAGGTGTAAATAAAATCAGTTCGATTCTCACATGCAAATGTGTGATATCAGCTGTCAAGGTGTCATCCACAGTATTTGACTAGGCCTTAAGATTACAAGATTTCTCACAAATAGCTATCATACAGTTATGATTGTTAATTCAGAGCCAAACAAGGACCCCCCCCCGTTTAACTCATATGTTTACTTTAAGGTATAAGACTACCCTACAATTGTGAATTTTGCCAAAAATTGACAATATTTTTATGATTTTATTTTATGGGCTATCTTATTGGCTTAAAAAAAATACCAAGTTTATCATTTTCTGTTCACTAGAACAAAAACTACAAATGTTTTAGTAAAAGCAGATGCCATTACTTTAACTAAGATGTCATACTTTAAAGCACGTTTTACTCGAAATGTGATTTTTTTAAAATAATCAAACGGGGTCAGGGATTGCTAAAAAAGTTTTGAACATAATTAAAACTGAAATTTTTTCTGTAAGTTCTGTATAATAGTAGAATTTTTTTAACCTTCAGATTTATCAATCACTGTTTTATTACAACATTTACAGTCCCTTATGTGAATATCATCACAGTTTTTTTAAGAAATTTCATATAATAACTGAGATAAAGTGCTCTAGTTTTTGTAAAAATTAAAATATCTCTTATCTTGAAGGGCATTTCGCCAATGAATAACATAGCAACACATCAGAATTCAAAAATTGAAAATTTGTTCATAAACCTTTGGTACAGAATGGACCGCGTTTATGTTATTTTTTGTCAATTTTTACCCATTTTTGTTGTAATAATTTCTTTTTCTCTTCATAATTTTAGCACATTTTTCTTAAAATGCACTAAACAAATCTAAAAATAACAAAAAAATCCCCACATCTCCTTTTTTTTAAAAAAGGTTGTCGGATACCTTAATTACTCTTACTTAATTACTCTCTCTTTATTTAATAAAAAATTGTGTATAAGCACTGTATACATATATGCATGTATGTATAATTATATCATTATATAAACTATATAATAAAATTATATTACTATATTTCTCAACACTGTAAATATGTTTTTAAATATTTGCAATAATATATGTATATATATATATATGTATGTATATATTTAAGAGTCACCCAAATGGAAGTGGCAATGCTATAATAACTCCGCAATTTGAAGAGAAACAGCATACCCCCTTATTGAGAGCTGGGGATGTATGCAATATCGTCAGATCCCACCAGAAGCGTTTGTGATAGCGTTGGAACACGCTAAAAGGCAACGTTCGCATCATAAATGCCTCCAAACGGTACAAATGTCAATGCTGCCACGTGCATGAACTACATTGCATGAACTGAGAAAGAATGTCAAGAACTGCTTACGTGGCGGGCTGTCACGCATGGTTATCATCTTGCATGATAATGCTTGTTCTCATGGGGCGGTGGCTTGCCAAACATTGTCACAGAAATTACCCTGAGAGTTTCTGGAGCATCCCCCCTAACAGCCCTAACCTCTCGCCGTGGTAATACATCTTCAGTTTTCGTCAAGAAAGCTCTGTAGGGACGGTGAATTCCCGACGATAATGAGATCCAATCTGCTGTTGAAAATTGGTTCCACAACCAACTCCAGAGCTCCTTTACCCAGGGTCGCCATCATGTCGTGGATGGTTGGAACCCTTGTTTCATCCTACAAGGTGAATCTGTCTAGTTATGTCCGTATTAGTTCTTTCATTTGTATACGAATTTATATTAAACCATTTATCAGACGAACTGTAGTGCCACTCTTACATTTTGGCAAGCCTTATATAATAAATTAAAGTTTTCTACTGCCTGAACATTTGGAAAATAAATAGAATGTAGGAAACAATTTAGAGTTAAAATTAATATAATTATATCCACTTGTGTAAATTCTGTACATTACTCTTTCTTTCCTGGCACATAGAAGTGTACAATCCAAATTACCTTTTGAAACCTTAATGTTCTCAATGTTAATTAAATCAAATTCGAATACTTGTCAATTGAATGATACCCTATAGAAATAAGATTGTTCATTTCTTACTTACCCATGGAAATTACTCAGGGTAAAACAGATAAAACTGATGAGGACTATGTGATCCTAATTTTGTACATTGATTATTATGACATGTTATCTGCCATATTAATTTCACTGTGGTATCTCTGCTTCTTCGTGGTGTTGCCTTTTGTGTGGCCAGAAATGTATGTATGATGTTTATTTAGTGCATTTGAAAATGTTGAGTAATTCAATCTAAACATTGCGTGATGTTTAATTTAAAATAACACTTTGTGGAAATTCCTATGTCATTCAACTACAATCGCAGAATAACTGAAATAGGGTTCATTGTATTGCCTATGTCTCTGAATTTTTGGAATATTCAGAGAGCAAGTTTTTTATATGCATTGCTCTAAATTATTGGATACAAAATTATGAAAAGGAAATATTGATATATTTTCTCAAGCGCTATATAAGTTGTTTTTGAAGCATTTTCATATCTGATTAAATACTAAAAACTTTCATTTCAAAGTTTCTGTATAGTATTTTTCTTTTTCATTATCACTATCACTATTTTTGTAAGTTTTGGGAAATTTATTTACAAATTCCAGACATTGTAAAGGAAAAACAGCTTAAAAAATTGGAATTTATTAAACCCAACCCTTGGAGTTGATTCTCATAAAACGCATTTTTCTATATCTACTTAATGAAAGAAACATGCTTATCAAATTTCAAGTCTATAGATGTAATAGTACAAAAACTACAACTTTTTTTCCAAGGACCTTCGTAAACCAGCTTAGCAGCTCTACTCAAAGGAAGGTACATACTTACCAAATTTCAAGCCTGTAGGGGTCTATTACTTAAAAACGGGAATTTTTACGTATAAAGCTGTCTTAACTTCTCGCCACATCTCTTTGGTGAAGTCTCGTTCTTGACGGGCCTCTACTGAACAAAAGAAACATACTTACCAAATTTCAATCTGTAGATCTCAGAGTTCAACACTGATAATTCTTTTTATCTGTAATGCCTACAGTAACTGCTTAACACCATTTGGGAATTGATTTTAATAAAACCCGTTCTTAGTGGATCTCAACTCAAGAAAAGAATCAAGCAAGACAAATTTAAAGTATGTTGATCAGTTCAAAAACGAGAAATGTGTTTATCTTTTACGCCTCCAAACTCCTCGTAACTCTTCTTGGGAGTCAATTTCAGCAAAATCCGTTTTCAGCGGATCCTTACTCAACAAAAGAAACAAGCTCAGCAAGCTGTAGGCCTAATAGTTTGAAGATCTCGTGATGAATAAGACCCTTTTCTCCTTTAAATATATATATTTATTTATATTATATATATATATTTTTATTTATAAATATATATATTTATTTATATTACATTTTGTTGTTGAAAACTATGTAAATTTGTAAAATAAATTTAGCTCTTTTCTTCATGATATCTACATTTATAGTTGACATCTATATACATAATTGATTACGATGCTTGTTACTTATTTAAACATATGGCTAAATTATTTTTAGTGACATAGCAGATTTTGGTTCTAGTTTTAATTGTTTTCCACAGTATTTGAAATTATTAAAAACCAATGACACAATAATGAGTCAGCAAATTTTTGGACCTTCAATTGAACGTTAAGAATAATTTGCTAGTATAAATAATATTTTTGATAAAAAGGACTCTTTTGAATTTAATATTATAAAAATGCAATTCTGGTATAGCTACCTACATACAAATATCTTTAGAAATATTATTCTAAATTTCATGAAAATAAATAATAATTTAGTTTCTAAACGTTAATTAAAACATGATAATTATAAAAAAAATTCTGTCAATATTGCCTGAAATACAACTATCAAATTAAATTCCTTTTCAACCATTATTTTTAATCTACCTAATGCTTAGTTTAAATGCAAATGAACTATCTAGATGGCGCCTCTGTTTTTTAATTCCTTGCATCAAGAAGTCATTTTGAGTTCCGAGTATTGAACATATCATCGTATAAAACATTTATTGGTTAGCATTAATATAAGTAAGCTCTTTTTTTTTTTTTTTCTTGTTAATTATTTTTGAAATTTTAATTTATTCAGTATCTCTATGTAAAAAGCCTCTTTTAAACATTAATTTATTCTTTTTATTCTTTTGTGTTATTCCCACATGTAGATAGATGTAAGGTTAATTTTTAATTGAGTCTGTTTTACTTCCTCGTTTTACCTGTCTTCTTTCACTACCACGAGTGAAAATGTGACCGATATTTGTCATTACACGAACGAAGAAATAGATCCGCAACTCTGGTGAAATTTAGATTCTCCCTCGCTGCAAGATCTGGAAGGATGGTATCAAGGCCAACCGTACATAGAAGACTACACGAAGTTGTCTTTATGTGAGGAAGACAGCAACATTTGCTACGCCACAGGCGACAACATTTGCAGGGCAAGTCGACAAGTCCTCAGGACGCGTGATCAATGGAGGGCTGATCTTTTTCCGGATAATTCCAGGTTTAGCCTCGAAAACGATAGAAGGCATACTTTCATTTTGTAGAGAAAACCTAGAACTCATTTCCATTCCATGATACATCCGTGAAAGAGACGCATATGTACCACGCAGTGTTTGGATTGGTATCTCTTTGGATGAATGTACAGATTTAATTTCAAGTAGTAATTAAATGTAGTAATTTAATTACAAGGGAATTGCAGGAGGGTTATGGATAAAAAAAAAATCCGTTTTGGACTCTTAGACTGTAACAGGTTCTATTCGGGTTTGCTTCTAATTCTTTTGGGGAAAATATTCTTTTATTGTGATATTAGTTTAAAAACCACTTTTGGTAGAGATGACTTGATTTATATATATGCAAATGCAATTTCTATTTAAGTTCCAGTCGTTGAGCAGGCGAGTTAATGGTTAAGCGTTAATCTTAAGCTGATTTCGAAGATTAGTAGACAGGTGGTCGCTCATCTTAAAATTAATAATAAAAGGAGAATCCACCGGAATAGTGGAAGGTATCAACATTGCAGTTGAACGAGCTAGAAGGCTGTAGGCCGGATCCTACAAAAAGATTTAAGCCAGATAAGTACCTTCCATAATTTAGCTATCTAAATTCGTGCTAAGATTTCTTATTACCCCTAAGGCTTGGTTATTTAAGTGCATTTCGTAAGGTGTTACAAGTTGAGTAAAATTAGTTATTCTAAGAACATCTCTGCTTCTTCCTTGAACCCTTCCACAACCATAACCTCTGGGTCGCGACAAGGCCTGGAGGCTTAAAAAAATTAAAGCATGCCTATTTTCTTAGTACAGATCCACACTACACGAATGGGTTTGTGAAAATCAACTTCAAAAAACAACAACTTAGGGGTATTAAGAAGAAACATTGAAGTTCTTCAACTATTAGACCTACAGTCTTATAAATTTGGCATATAGGTTTCCACTAAGAACGAGTTTCTGGAAATAGATTCCCACAGCAGCGCATAAGAGATACATTCAGGTATGTAGTTAAGATAGTAATTACATATTTCCTAACAGATGAGCCTAGGAAATACTTTGTTATTCTGCTTGATTTATTTGAAATATTTTGTTGTCTTATTTGATAAATCGTCCTGTCCTTAGTATTTGTAATTTGCATAATTTCTTTAAAATTATCCAAAATATTAATGTGTTCATGACCACAATAAAAAATTTATTTTATTCTTTTTATCTCGATTGTTATACTTTTCATTCCCCTCCCCTTTCAAAGTACGGGGGTACACCTGCTATTATACATGCATATATATGTATATATATATGCCCATCATTGCCCCTTTCAAGCCTCTTAACTTCGAAACGGCGACTTCTATATTCACAAAAGTGGTGTCTATATATAGTAAAATATCCATGCGCTACTGAATGAAACTACCTAAGGCGTCACCTGGTGGTAAACTGCGGAGTTAGCTTTCCTATCGCGAAAACGGAATGATATATGGGGAAAGCAAGAATTTACATAGTTGTAGAGCATCATCCATTTAGTATGAAAAAACATCTTGTGGACATTAATGCAAATAATAGAAAGGTTAAACCACGCATTTGTTTTTTCTTGATATCTTACACTGTGGCGTAATAAAAATTATCTAAGAAAGAAAAAAAACTGTTAGAGAGAGAGAGAGAATAATATTCCTTTATTTGAGATGTGTTCAGACCTCTCAGTGTCAGTTGCAGTGCACATTTGGATCTTCGTTTAAATGTGCATAGAGCGTGACAAGTTAGAATAAACTTCCGTAATGTGTCATTTAAGGTTCTGCAATGTTTGTAGAAGTGTCACATACAGCCCCTGTTTCAGACAAGAAAAAGTCCAGTTAAGTCAGATAAAACAAACGCTTAGGCCAGTCTTTGATACCACTATACACAATTATTTGTTTCTCAAATTCTTTGACGAGGTACTGCTTCACTGCAGGTTTGTGAACTGGCAAGCAGCCATATTGGCCAAATAGTTTAGTATGGTGGTGTCGAAGATTGGTCTTCACTTTCGTCTCATCTGACTTCACTTGACTTTTTCCTCTGTGGATAATTGAAACATCAAGAGTGTTCAACACCTACACAAGCGTTGTAGGACCTTAAAGGACGCCTTTCGGACGCTTTTACCAAAGTGTCATGCTCTATGTTCCAACGTAGACAATGCAACATTTAAACTTGGATCCAAATGTGCATTGAAACTGACGGTAAGAAGTTTGAACATCTCAAATAAATTTATATTGTTATTACTAAATGTTTTTTCCTTTCTTTGATAATTTTTCTCAAGCCGCAGTATATAAAATCACGAAGAAACAAATGCATGGTTTAACCATTATATTCTTTGGGATTAATGTCCACAAGGTAATTCGTGTTCAAGGAATAATACTCAACAACTTTGTCAATCCCTTTCTTTTCTTCTCCTTTTTCCGTTTTGGAGATAGGAAGGCTAACTTTGCATTTGAACACCAGGTGGCACCGTAGGTAGATTTATTCAGTAGTGCATGGCTACTTTGCTATACATAGACACCATATTTATGAAAAAAGATGCAGCCGTTCCAAAGTTAAGATGCTGACAAGGAACATTAATAGGCATACTGTCTATATGTTTACGTATATAGAGAAATTTTGATTATATATATATATAACTTAACTCAGTGACGCAACAGCCCATGAGGGCCAAGGCCTACTGTGCCCGACTCTGTATACGCGACCTTGGACCCTGAGGTGCATGAGCAGATGTTCCGGTCAGGTGGTCAGTCTGACGCGATACCCCCAGTGTTAAGTTACCAAGCAAGCTTGGTGCTCATTTTATCGACCCACTGAAGGGATGAAAGGCTGAGTCAACTTTGCCCAGCGCGAAGTTTGAACCACAAACTTGTGGTGTGGAAGCGTGATGCACTAACCACTCAGCCACTGGGCTCTCTCTCTCTCTATATATATATATATATACTAATATGTATAAGTGTATATGTATATGCATAGTGGCCAAGGGAACGGACTCGTGGCCGGCATGTCAGGAGTTCAAGCTTAATACGGCTGAAGACCCGCCGTGCTTGGGCGAGATGCACGTTAAATCGGACGAAGCTCTAACGTCCTTTCGTTGGTGTGGAGTGGAAGTTAGGAGAGAGGTTGCCAGCTCAGGTGTTGTCCTCGTCACTTGACCATGGCTCAAAATTATGAGGTCAGTCGTCAAAAGTTCTCGAGGATCTGAATAGTGCAACGTTAATATTTACTCACTCACTCACACATATGTATATTCTAACATGTATATGCATATACATTTATATATATGAGCACATATACTTCTATTTTTGCTTTGCTCATTCAGATTTACAGCTGTTTAGTATACGTTGTTAATATTGATTACATATTTTTGTATATTTGTGGCAACATTGGGCCTAAATTTAGTAGAATCGTTGAATTGAATTTTAATTTTTCCTTATTATAATAAATAATTTATTTATAGCCTAATTTGGAAATCCTTATAGATTCTATTTTGGATACTCTGTAGAACTTTTATCTATTGCTATCTATCATGTTAAATTTTTACTAATTTGCTTTTTATTTTGCTCTAGATTTGTGTTTTGATTAGCTTTTTTCATTCTTATTTTTATTATAATCAAATTGTTCTAGTACTTTTGTATTGTTATATACTTGTTTATAATTTTACTTTATATTATCTTCTTATAATAATGAATTGTTCATACTACTATTTCCTTTCCCTACAGCACAGTAGTATAGGTAAATTGCACATGAAAGTTGGCTGACCATAAAACCATGTTTAAATCTGTAATTTTAGTTCCTAATGCTAAGGGTTTACTATTGTACTGCTGTGTCTATTTTGTTTTTTACCATGCTGTCTGTTGAACTTCTATATTTGTTTGGCTCATTTAGAATTGTGGCTGTTTAGTGTTTATGTATTATGTTTATGTTTAGTGTTTACCATATTCCTTTTTTCGACTTATCACGTTCTTCATGGTTGTAACTTTAATTTTTGTACATCGGAGGACACATTTTAAGAGATTATTTTATCCTACGAAACAAAATAATTTCTATTTATTGTATTATTTATTTATATTTCACTAAAAGCACTTTTTTAATAGAAACTTTATTTATTCAATTACTTTGATATACCTAAATAATATTAAGAAGTGCTTATATGATTGTATATAACATCTTTTCAAACGAACAGTTTTAATGCATTTTTTTATTAATTTGTTTAGGGAAAAAAGTTAGACTTTTTCTATTTTTTATTCTACATTTTTTTTATTTAAATATTAATTTAATTTTCTTCTTATTAATTTTCTTATCATTTTTGGAGGGGGAAGGTGGTAAAGAGAACGCTTATTATTTATTAACAGTAAATTATATTTTATTTAAGGTTCAATTTCATATAATAATTCAATTACTTATATTTCTTAAATAAATTTTAACACTATCACGTTATTTTAAAATATGCATTTTTCAGTTTTCAATGATGTTTTATCAATTCGTAAAATATATTTCTAAAATTAATTAACTTTTTATGTTATCAAATAGTTTGTCGAATAGTTGAGTTGACTTCAAATAGTTTGTCTTTAAATAGTTTAATTGTTTTCGTTTGAACCTATTTCAGAAATAAATTTCTCATCAAATTGTCTGTATGAATCTCAAATCGTGGCAACCAGCCATGAATTATGTCACTTTTCATAATGTTACAGCGAAAAACCTTTTAATTATTTTACATCTGTTTGATATTTTAAGGCATTCATTGAGCTACAAATTACCAGATCCGTAATTTTTCTATATTCTTTAATATTTATTTTTTATTAAGTTATATTTCATGTAACTAAAATATAATAGTTCTTTAATATAAAGTAGCAGAAAGATACTTTTACAGGAAATCTTTTAATAAGTTTAGCATTAATTCCATTACCAATTCCAAAACCGTTGCGAAATATCAAGGGGTAGAGTGGAAGTAGAGAACCTTTCTGCAATTAGAGGCGACATTTAACTAGACAGTAGTAAAGGAGGCCACACAAACGCTAAAATACACCTGTTTTTAATTTTTTAGCTTTTAAAGTACAGTTTGTAGAGACTTGTTTTCTAAATTGAAAAAAATTATGTTTCTTATGCATCCATTAATGTTTACTTGCAATTATTTTTAAAGTGGTTAAAACCGTATAAAAATTAAGAACACCATTTTATCGTTCACAAAGAAGTGAAGAAAAAAAATCAATCTTACTCATATAGTCTACATTAAATGTTCTATTTTCTTCTTTTAATTTTTCCACTGAAAGTTGATGTGATGTGTAAAACAATATATCAGACAATATCTTAAGAAAGCTTGTATTTGCTGAAAATATAATAATAGTTTGTTTTATTCAAACCGCAGAATAAGTAAAACAGTGAAAATGGCTTGAGTACTATTAAGTAAAAGTTTGGCAACAGTCGCCGCCGTCGTATTTTTCAATTCCTACTAAGTTCTTGTAGTTCAAATACATTTTTTAAACTTGTAGTGGATGATACTTGATGTTAATGCAGTTTTTTTTAAATATTAGTTCATTAATTAAATTTTATTTTTTTAATTTTAAACTTATTCTGCTTTATTTCTGGCGAAGTTACGGTCACGGTAACCGAGGGGTCTAGGCATCGGATCGTGGCTAGCATGTCATGAGTTCGATTCCAGTACCACTGAAGACCCGCCGTGTAGGGGATAGATGCACGTTAAATCTGTCGAGATCTCAAACGTCATTCCGTTGGTGTGGTGTGGTAGTTAGGAGAGGGGATGCCAGCTCAGGTTTCGTCCACGTCACTTGACCATGGTTCAAAATTACGCGGACAGTCCCCAAAAACCCTCGTGTAGCTGAACAGTGGGACGTTAATATTCACTCAATGGCGAAGTTACAATTACTACAATAGATGGAGCCTCTCAAATTCAAATATATTTTTTTAACTTGTAGTGGATGGCACGATATTTAAGCAGTTTTTTCAAATATGAGTTCATTAATTAAATTTAATTAACTAAAATAAAATTTTTCTTTATTCACCTGAGTAGGAATTGACTTAATCTTTATATATGTATTACTTGTTAAGAATATTGATAATAAGAAATTACTTTTTGTGTTGAGATCAGGTAACATATCTATTGCCATTTTGCTCAAGAAAGTGTTCTAACATTTGAAATATACAGGTACAATTGGTTATAACTACCACTAACCACTGAAACTTACATTTTTATACCCTTCTATGTATAATTCCACAAATTTTCAAGTCGTTATCTAAATAAGTGAATAACAATTGGCGAAAACCATATTAGTCAGTTGGGAGGCCGCATGAGGCTTCACGGTCATACATTCTTCACCAATAGGATAGAGCGATGTTCAGCTATCCAGAAGATTGGACACCCATAGTAAATTTTACAGTTTTTCTTGCATTTGGATAAAATTGGTAATAGTCTTAATGGATCTAAGAGATCTAAAGTGTAGTGTTAGTAGGTTAATTAATTCATTTAATTAATGCAGACAATTAGCTTTAAAATTATTTTTTCCATTACGGAAACTGATTTATCGCTTTTAAGGTGTATCATCTTTAAAATAGCTTAAAATTTAATTTTTGTTACTGGTGCTTTTCTAAGATATTTGTATAGGTCAAAAGATATTTTTTTCCAGTTTTAAAAATTTAAATTAAAGGATAAAAGTTAGTATTATTTAAAAATATAGTTTATTAAGTGCAGTTGCCTAAAAAAATATAAGTTGCTACTTACCAAACTTTTTACACATTTGGAATCTAGATTTTCAAAAACCCTAGAGTCAAAATTTCAAGCAATTTTTTTTGCACAGTTCTAGTTCAGTAATTATTCGTAAAAAAAGCTCTATTTCCTTATTTTTATGTGTTTAGGGGTCGTATACTTGTTTGTAAACTTTAATTATCCGGTCACTAATCAGATGGTTTTTTGAAAAACGAAACCCCATTCTGAATCACTTACTCTAAAGCAATATAAGCCTCCCCCCCTTTCCAAGTACTTTCCCCCAAAATAAATGTGTATCTCTAACTTAAGATCGGATTCGAATAAAATATTTAAAATATGCTATTTAGGCCGTTATCTAAAGCAGAAAATAAATTTGAGTTTTGAAAAAGAGAAAATTTTGGCTCAGGAATTAATTAGCTATGTTAATTATTTTATTTATTAAATTACAATTTTGTTTCATTTGAGTCATAAACATTGATACTAACGTTGTCTAGCTGTGGTAAAAAATGCAAAAGTTAAGAAAGTCATGCATTTTTTTAATGGTTTTCCATTAAATCCAACTAAGTATAAAAATTTCCCAGTGAACAAGACTGACGAATAAGGTGTAAGTTCTGGTGTATTCTTCGTCATCTGATAATGCTGCAAAGTCACGAGGGATTTTATTTATTAACATATCCTGTTGATTATAATGTCTGACGTTAATTAAAGTGAACATTCACCTTGAATTTTGCGTGTTGAAATTCTACCTTAATAGATGGAAACCGATATTGTACTATTAAACATTGGAGAACAGCTTAATGTTATACTCATCAATACCTCAAATCGTGGCGGGGAGTGAGGTGGAAGTTATAGAAATCAGGTGGCATCCTTGCCACTTAATATATTTGCTTAAAACTACAAAAACTATACTCCAAAGACTGTCCTCTAATAAGTACTTGATAACCAATATTTATTCAATAATTTGTATTCGCACATAAGCTCCTTGAAAAACCCTATATTTTATTTTAATGTTATGAGACATGTATTTTTCTATTGAAGTGAATAATTGTTGTGCTAATGAACATTATTAGAGAATTTAAAAGTTAAGAGATCAAATTCACATAACTCATATATTTTGTTATTACAATCTGTTTATTTGTTCAAATTTCAGCTTTGAAGTTTTTGTTATGACATTTTTATCAGTTTGATTTCTTAAAAAAATATATATATATGGCTTGTTCTACAGAAATCTTTAGAAAACATTAAAATGTTGCAATGTTATGACTAAAATTAAACGTTACTTGTGTTTTGTCCCTGTTATGTTCTTACCTATTACCTTTTGATTTTTTTTCCTTCTTCGTAAATTCTTTACTTGAGTTTTTTTGTACTGAAATACATAAACATTACCTTTTTTGGAAAAGAGTATTTCGGGGAAGTTTTGACTGAGACTGATTTGACAATCTATTGAATAGTAAAAGGTATAAGAAAATAAAAACTCTATGAAAAAAGATAAAAACAAAAACTACGTGTAATATTTGCTTAATAGTTACAAGAGTTTCTATTAGAAATTAATTCATCAAATTACTTTTTCAAAATATATTTCTTATTTATTAGAAATAGAAATCTTTTTTAATGCCTTATAAGTAACTTCATAAAAAAATATGTGCTATATAAATAAAAGTGTGTGCTCTAAAGATTAGTAAGACTTCCAAAGATTTTAGAAATACTGATGTCTTTTATTTATGTATTCTTGATCTATTACTAACATTTATGTATTATTAACAACTTTTTTTTAAAAAAAAATATTTTAATATGAAAGGGTGAGATAATTAAGAACTAAAAGATTTATTAAATCACTAATGAGTTAATTTATTTCATAGATAAGTTAAATTTTTGTAATAATATTATATAAATATTTAACACAATAAAATCTGTATCCTATATTTAATACTCTATTGTTCAGAATCTGACATAAAAAAATAATATAAATATAAATATTCCATCACTTATTTCCAATTGCAAACGAAATTGATCAAAGAAACTACAAAATCTACAAACATAATTCTTTATTTGTGATTCATACAATATATAGCTCACATTTCTAAATATCAACATATAAAAAATAAATACCAATACAAAAAATTCAATAAATATATACAATCCAATGATTATATATTCAATACAGTAGAAAAAATAACATACAAAATAAAATATTTCTCAAGCAGTTTATAAAATAGCTTTAAAATCCAATAAATTATGACTAATGATAAAAATATGTCACTAATATAAATGCAAAATACAACAAATTTTTGTAAGCATTATAGTATAGCAACTATCACTTTATCACTCAAAAGGTGATAAGGTATCGATAGGATGAAAGATCTTAAAATTTCTGTAATTATAATTTCAATAGAATTTAATAAAAATATTAAAAAATACTCTGAGAGATGCAAAATAATTTTTTTTCTTCAAATGGTTCCTCCGAAATTTTATTTTATTCATTAATTATTCGTTAGCTTTGAAAATCCTTCCAATCAGGCCTATCTCACATTAATCCTTTTGAGTCTAGAAATCTACATAATTTATACTTGCATTTAATTATATTTAGAATAAATACACCATTTGATCTTTTTATGATTTCTAAGCTAAGAATAGACGAGATTAAAAATTAATGAAGTAAGAATTGTCAGTGCTTTTTAGTCCGACTTGAATATTTTTACTAATTAATGTAATTGGAAATCATTAACAGAACTTTGATGGGCTTAAAACATATCTCACATATTACATTATTCTTATTAATAGTTTCCCCTTTCCCACTTCTGTCTTTTATGTGCTTTCATAACATGTTTGGGCTAATAAGTAGCTAAATACTGCACTACTATTTTGGACATACTTTCGAAAACAGTAGAAGAAAGGTTTGGTTCAAGAAATTAATAAATCATGGAAATTTTGTATATATTTGTTTTCGCTACAAATAATTTTTTCATAAGACTACACACAACTATTACTTCATTAAAACTAACTTTAACATGAGGTGAATGCATGTACTACTAATCTACCGCCACGTATAACTTCTAATAATTTTAAAGTATTTATATTTTCTAAACTTCAGAATTTGACTCTACAGAAATTTTAAAATAAATATACAATCCCAAATTTTACTTCTTAGAAAGAAGATTCCCAAATCTTACTTATTTATATATTTAATTTATCCCCTTACTGTAATTTGGGTATTGAATGTAAGTCTGGTTTCAACAATTTTGCACATGCACTTGGAAACATTTAATTATGCTGAAAAATCCGAAAAGGAAATTATGCAACGGACATATGTACAGATGTTTCTTCTCTGTCGTAATTCCAGAAAATATATTTTTCATTCATTCAAAGCACAGATTTTCTTACTTTTATTTGAATAAGATGAACTATGGCACTTAACCTTAAAAACATCCTATAGTGTTGAAAATCGCTATCTCAGATACCTTACCCATCAGCAAAAAATATCAAACTGAGGTTATATTTTTCGTTAAAAATACAGTGCTATCGTCACGATCAATCCATTAAGGATTAATTAATTATTCAAATCAATATCATTTATTCAAACATATCCAGATGATTTAAACTATGCTCAAATTCAACATTTTTTTTAAAAAATATATAAATGCAATTTTTTCTTTTAAAATAAATGAATTCTCCTTAAATATAAGCAAAAAGATAGTTACAATGAAAATGAAGTATTTTTGGCATTTGAGATAAAATTTAGGTATTTCTTAAAAATATATTAAATATATTTATTTATTAAAAACAATGCAGCAATGCAAAATAAAGAAAAAAATATATATATCACGCTAGCAGCTGCACTTCGTGCGAGGAAAACTGGTTTCTCTACTAAGGATTCAATCAGGTAATCTTTACTTCTCCGTAACAGAAGTACACTTGTAGTGAAAAACATTTTACAGACATAGGCGCGCCACTTAGACTGGTGTAGAATTATTGTTCAATGATGAAAGTACAGGAGATTCCCAAGATTAGTTTTTATAATCTAAAAAGATTATTATTGAGAAATTAGTTCTTCATTTGAAGAAATTGGGTAGTAATATAAAAGGAAAGCAATATTTGTTTTTCAATCTTTCGTACTATGAAAGATGTAATTATATTTAACCATATCATTCTTCAAGTAAAGAAAATTTCAATAGTATTTTTATCTCATGCTCTTGTATAATATTTCTATGAATTTCGTGGGTAGTGTAACTAAAGTTGTTATAAAATAAAATTAAAAAAGTATTGTGTGTGTAAGGGAATAATTTTTACAGGTTATTTTCTTTAAAATAGTTACAATTTTAACTAGGCAATTAATTAATCAACTTATTTAACAATAATGTGTATCGTCATTAATTTTCAACATGTGTGTATAATTTACATTGAAAACTTTCTATGGACTATGAGTTGCAAATCTTAATGCAAAATATTTTGTTTTTCAAGACAACTCACTTCTTGAAAACTGCTCAATGTTTATGAAAATCACAAATATTTCATATCAAAAAACAAATTTCCGTGTAACAAGAAAATAAGATTTTTGTATCTTTATATATTTAAATGCTTTTAAAGTAATAATAATAATCCATATATTTTTTGTCTTTTCATTACTTAAAAAAAAATTCCTTTCTATGTAATGCTTAAAATATGTAAAATTTCTTAATCAATAATAATAATATTGAGTATTTATGGTAAAGATTCATAAAAAAATAAAATATTTAGATTTACTTTTGAAAACCACATAAAAATATATATATTTACATATGTGGGAGTATGGGTGCATATGTGTGTTTGTGCACATGTGTTTTTGTGTGTTTGCTTGTGCGTGTATGTGTATTTGTGTGTGTGTGCAGGTGTGTTTGTGTGTGTGTGTGTGTATGTGTGACCGTGTGTACATGTAAATCTATGTAAGTGTGTTTTTGTATAATTGTTTCAATACTTTTTTACCTGTTACTGTAAGTATTGACAATTGGTGGTTCTATCTATTATTTCTATGAGTATTTATATGTAAGAGTACTTACTATTAATCGAAATGCTTGAAATATGCACATTTAAATGATTTCACTCTTGTATGTTTATGTATAAATGTTATGTTTAATGTATACATTCTTGTGAAATATACATAAGTGTCATCTTATGTATGAAGGTGTAAAACTGTATGCATTGTGTAAAGCTACTTTATTCATATATTTCCAATTATATTTTTTTTTAAATTAATTATTAGTTATATTTTATAAATAAATACTATTTTTGGCATTTGTGCAAACAAAATACGAAAGTCTGTTGTGTAGCTGAGATATTAAATCACATGTGAAATAATGATGAATCTATGTTAAATAAAAATTATTTTAAAGGAATTTTAATTAAAATGTTATTTAAGCATGAGAGTAATATTTATAAATAATTAAATTAATACACCAATAATTCGTTTTATAACATTGTAAAAATATGCTTAAAACGAAATGTTACGAACCATTTCCATATAAACAAAGCTGAAATATAATTCGCCTTTTTTTTGGGTTCGTAGTAAATTATAATCCTTATATATTATTAATAATTATAAACATTATAATGATATATAGGGAAAGGGACACACATTATGGAACAAATGTGTTTATAAATATATGTGATTTTATTTTAAAATAAAAATTCAGAAATTATGTATATATATATTATGCAGTATATATATATATATATATACTGCATTTTTATGCACATTATATATTCAATCGAATAGAATATAACAAAAATTATTAAAACGTAAAACTAAATAAAATCATACATACGAAAGAAAAACGTGAAGAAAAATAATAATGAAAAAAATATACAACTCAAAATTTAAAATGCAAAATAAAATAATTATGCTGCAAGCGAAAGAGAAACTGCAGAGCACACACCGCAAATAAATAAAGAGAACAATATAAACAACAGATTCGTTTCCCATTTATCAAGTATTAAACCTGCCTCTTATTTTCGTTTACTATTTAGGTCAAGAGAGAGCACCACCTGCAATCAAAAAATCTCGCTAGGAGCTCCGCCACTCGGCGAACCGAACCTTCACACAATGTCTCGCCTACCGGTGCCGAATGAATGCAATTAAGCTCTGTTGATCTAACTGTTTATCAATTCTCTCCCGGCATTCGGAATGGGCGCGATGGTTTTATTGACACCTGACTCATTAATGGGCTAGACTGAAACACGTAAATCAAATTAATATCCATTTCTCATTTAATAAATTGCTCTTGTTCCCGATGCGATGACGAATGCTGCCCCGATCGATATTTTTGTATCGATTGTGACGCTGTTTAATATTTATCTCGAAATTATTTATCATGGATTTTTTTTATTATGAGCTTGGTTTGATATGAATTAAAATCGATGTATCAAATCACGCTGTTAAGCATCTATACGTAGATTTAATCAAATGTTTTAAATCAATAAATAGAAAATGTGTTTTATTAAGAATTGTTTCCAAGTTTATTTGATTTGATTTCAAATAACTCTGTAATAAATTTTTTGACTGCATTTCAGTTTTTGTGCAAATATTTTGTCTTACATAGAATAAAAATTAGTTTGTAGCTATTTTAATGGGGGGGGGGGAATACTCTGAAAAAATTAATTACTCAGTATTTTTAAAAGTAATTTAAATATTGTGTTTCATACAAAATATACTAATGTATTTTTATATGAGTATTATGTATTTCCAAGCTCTCAGTGCATGCTTGTTGTGTATAATATGTCTTCGTAGAATATTTGGTTTGTTGACAGAAATAAATTTTAATGCAATGTCTCAAAGTGCATATGCCTCTACGTTAGATTTAAAATAATCGGGATTTTTTAAATTCTTCTTTGAGTATTTCTTATTGTAAAAATCTTACGCGCAACACATTGTTTGCATGTCTGTTTTATAAGATCCCCCCCCCTTTAAACTTACACACAGGTGCTGATATTTTTTATTTTTTCAATTCCCTCCAATCCCCTGTATAGCGGTATTTCTAAGATACAAAATATAGTAATGCAAAGGAAAGCATGCTCAAAGGAAGCACGCAAATATGTCCCTTGCAAAAAATGAGTTCCCCTGTTTGTGGAGCGCATAAAACTTGTTCTTTGTTTTATTTATTTAAAAAAAAATCTAAGAGAATAGAATGAAAGAAGAAGAGAATAAGGGTTTCGAAAGAAAAGACCCTTACCTGCGGTTTAACTTTTTGCAATATCGAATCATGCACCGAGTGATTTAGACATACGATTTACTGCAGGAGCAGTGTCTGGGACGTCCGGCCCGAGTGAGTGCTAGTGGCAGAAAGACGAAGAAAAGGGCCCGGGAAATGGGTGCGCACCTGTACCTAACCACGCACCTGTTCCTGACGCGGAGAGGACACACCCATCTTGAACTCTGCTATGTTTTTATGTACCAAAATCAAAAAACTATATTACTATATATACATATGTATGTGTAATACCATATATAAATGCATATTCACACATGCGTATTAGTAGGTGTCATCATAGCGCAGTATTTGAACTTGAGCATTCTCAGACCGGACGGTCCCATATCTGGACAGCCAGAATAAACAAAGCCTATTTACAAGAAAAAATCCTTAAAGTTTAATACAAAGAAAATAAAACTCATGGTAAGTGTTTTTCTTTTGGGAATATGAAATTTTCATTGTACAAACTTTGGATACCGCTTGCAGGATATTTGAAGCGGGTATCCTTAGCTCGATGCACCGACGCTGACTCGCAATAACAGGGCGTTGTGCGAAGAGCCAGAGTGAAATGCAAGTGCTTCTCTCTTGACGGAATCTGCGTTTATGACGATCGTCCGGGAGCTCCCAGGGTTTACCCCCCTAAAACAGTGTCATCCCTCCCGGATCATGGAAGTGAGCAAGCGCAGTTGCATCGGAGTATGCCGCCGTGACCGACCCTGTGGAGAGCTTCCAAGCCTCTGCACCACAGACGCTGGTTGCTATAGTAACAATGAAGCTAAGCGGGATACATTTCTCTAAACTGGGAGCGGGAAAGCTAAATTTCGTGAATAAAGCGCTACTGCGCGTGCCTTTCGTTTAAATTCGCGAATTGGATCTTCTCTCGCATTTTAGCTGCCCCGCAAAAAGTGTTTTCTTTAAATTTCAGTCACAGTACAAAGTTATTTGTTCCAAAATTATTGTTTAGAGATTAAAAAAATACTGTACTGTTCGAAACACCTTGAACAGTAACAGAGCCAAAAGGACGTGGAAGTATTGAATGAGAATTTTCTCTAGATGCACCGCACCAAACGCTTTTCGTCTCTAGGCAACCGGCAAAGTATTTGGGTTTGAGAGAAGGACCTTTTTCTGAGCATCATTCTGCGCATCTGGGTTGAGATGGTACAGTATACACAGAGAAACTAGCAAATGAAAATGTTTTGGACGGATACCAAAACCTAGAATCACAACTTATGAAGGACACGGCGCTTTTCGAGAAAAATTTCGGTTTCATTTAGTATGAGCATAACAGTCACATTTCGCAATGATCGTTTCCACAATGACACCCACTTCAATGTTTTCTATGTAATCCAAAATTAGTAGATTTTAAGGGCATTGAAAGCTTTTACCCCTAAGCAGAATGTACAACAGATAACAGAGAACTATAACAAAATGTCTTACAATTATCTAATTAATACCAAATTTTTACAAAGATTAAAAAATTACGCTATTAAAATAATTATTTGATTTCTTTAAGCTGATAAAATCCTGCAGATGATTTTTTTAATTCCCTAAGTGTGATCATTTTTTTACCAGAATATATGAAAGAAGGCACATTTTTTATTGCATATAACTAAGCATAATACTTAACAGAATGCGAAAATGGAAGAATTTTATTTTATTATCAATTATATATATATATATATATATATATATATATATATATATTGTGTATATACAGTGGACCCCAAAAGTGTTCGTACACTTGCAATTTCCTATAAAATTTAATGTTTTTGACTAATAAAAATTAACATATTGTAATTGTAATTTTTTAATGGTATCTGCAACTTGTTCTTAATGGAATGACATAATTATTTTTTTTAAAAAATGATATAACTATTATTTTTAAAAATTAATAATCAAAAAGCTATTGAAAAATTACGCCTCAAAAGTCTTCGTACACCTAACAAAAATCTCAACTTAGCTTTAAATATTGTATTTCTTTCTTGCTTTATTACTTAGTTGGATATCTTTTAGTGTCCACAATAACTTTTAAATGTTTGGTATAGATTTAATCAGTTTTTTTTGTAATTTCTGCATCGGTTTTCCTCCATGCTTCTGTTATTATTGTTTTTACTTCCCGTTATGTGATTATATGTCATGTTTTCTTTTTTTTAAATCAAATTCTCACCAAATATGTTCTACTAGGCTAAATAAACTGATTGAGGAGGTTTTTTCAGAATTTTGGACAGTTATAGTGTCATCGTAAAACTGTGGAATCGATTCTAAAAAACCGAGAATTTTCAGCGTTGGACAGGACAAGGTCGTCTAGGGGTTACCAAAGCAGATACTGACCAATATATACTATAAACAGCTGGTCCAGACAGAACAGTCCATTCAACGTGGATTCAAAGAGAGTTTCTTTTGGCAACAGCACAAAATGACTCAAATCAAGCAATCCGAAATCAGCTTCTTGCGGATGGTCTGTATGCATCTAGACCAGGGGTCGACAACCTTTTTCAGCTGTGGCGTGCCAAACCAACCTACCAACATGATTCAGCGTGCCAAGCAATAGCAAATATTTGAAACAATTTGATTCCCACGACAATACATGCAGAATTAGGAAAAACAGAGGCCAAAAATACAAATTTACTTATATGCTAATTATGCATCATTTAAAAATATTTATTGACATAAAAATAAACATAAAATACAACTATTACTTTAATATAAATACAAATATTAAAACTGTGCACATAAATATGTATATTTTTAGAATTTTTGAGGAAAACTTAAAGTATAACTGTTCTTCAATATAAATCAAAAATTAAAATTGTATATATATTATGCATTCTTAAAAATATTTATGAAACTAGAAATAAACAACATAAAGTTTAAGTGTTCATGCAGCAAAGTTAAATAAAAAATAAAACTTTAATGAGAACCTTGTCCCTGCAGAGATCTACTTAATGTCGCAATATCAGGGGTATATATATAATTCGTTATTTTCAATTTGACACAGGATTCACAATTTGACACAGGAATGTTCAGCAGTTAAACAATTTCTTTAAGGACTCAAAATATATTTCATATGAGAAAAAATTTGTTCACATAGATATGTGGAACCAAAAGCGGAAAGCAGGGCACAAGCTATTCTTTTCATACAATTAAATCTTTCTGGCAATGACATCCAGCAATTTAAAATAGCTGCCGATTTATTGCTAGAGTTATCTTTCAAATTTTTCCGTAACTCCGCAAAATTTGTTTTCCATAATTCTGAAGGTATTAACTCAATAAGTTCCCTTTCAAAATTATCAGTTTCCATCCACTCAAAAATTGACAAATCGAATAGGATTATTAATGTGTCTATTAAATCAGGTTTGATTAGAAAAGAAAATATGGGCATACAAGCTTCAAAGTCTTTGCATCTTTTAGAAAACTCCTCCTTAAGTGCTTCAACGTAAATTTGGAGTTCATCTTTGTCTACGTTTGATGTATTTGCAAGCGCTTTAACATTTGGGAAGTATTTGTAGGTACTAGTATTAATATCACGGGAAAATATAATTAATTTTGTAGCAAAGCCCTTCCAATATTCAAAAAGTTCAAGTACTGTTTGACTTTTCCTTGCAATCCTAAGTTTATTTCATTGAGATGTTTAGTTATATCTGTCAGAAACATCAATTTACATAACCATTCCTTGTCGTCTAATTCGGAAAAATGTTGTCCCTTATCATTAAGAAAAATTTTAAAATGCTCCATACATGACACAAACTTATTCAATACATTACCACGACTAAGCCAACGGACATGACAGTACAAGGGAAGATCTCCAATTCACTTTCCATTTCTTCTAAAAGAGATTTAAATTGTCTGTGTACCAATGAAGATCGAGACACTATAAAATTAACTATTTTAACAACAGTATTCATTACAGAAATTAAGCGCAGAGACGAAATTTTGGCAACTAAACTTTCCTGATGTTTTATGCAATGGAAATTCAATATTTTATGTCCAATATGATTTTCAAGAAGTTTGACAAATCCTTTTTCCTTGTCAACTGTTGCAGGAGCGCCATCAGTAGTTACACAAAATATTTTATTTATATTAATATGTTTTCTTTCAAAATGATTTATAAATGTAAAAAGAATATCCTGCCCTTTAGTTGTACCTGACAGAGGAATACTGCATAATTCTTCATAAATTCGATTTTTATCACAATATCGTGCAACTGCTGCAAGGCGTGCAACATCATTTGCGTCTTTACTTTCATCAAGAGCAATGCTAAATGCAACAGTTTCTTGTAAACCTGAATTTTGTTTCGCAGTTACATTTTCTGCCATTTATGTTATTCTTCTTTCAACAGTTCACGCAGAAGCAGGTATTTCTTGAATTCGTGATAATATTGTTTGCAAGTTAGGTAAATCACTGAACAATATTTCAGCACTTTTTAAAAATGTGCATTTTATATGTTCGCCATATGTAAAAGGTTTTCCTTTGGCTGCTAAACAATGAGCAATGACGAAACTACATTCTGTCGCTTTTGGTTTGATTCCAATTGTTTGACACAAAAATGTAATTTCCTTTTTATATCCAGAAATAGCTCTTTCTAAAAAACTTCACATTTCTCATCAGAATTCTTAAATGTGGTCTGGTGTTTAGTTTGAAAATGGCTTTGTACACTTGACGTACGACATACGACACTTTCGCGACATAGCACACATACAGCGCGATCTTTTTCTTGTATGAATCCAAATTCGTTAGTCCAAGAATCTTGGAAATCGCGAACATCAAGCTTTCTTTTTTTAGTCGGCATTTGATTCAATATGTAACTATTATGAAGAATGAAACAAACAATATACAAATTTTCACTATAAAACTAACAATGTGACAAAGTTAAAAGTGTCTAAAAAATCACGTCGTGCATCAAACTAAATTTAACTTTCGACTGAATTCATACTCGGTATTCGTATATCGGCGTGACTAATAGAAAACATAAAAAATGTGTTCTAATATCTATTTCTCTGCCCATCCGGTATAGTGGTCAGTGAAGTTGACTGCGGTGCCGTAGGGACTGGGTTCGAATCCCGGAGAAGGCATGGATGTTTGTGTTGTAATCCTTCTGTCTGTGTTATACATTGCGTGGTGCACGGGGTTTACAAATATTAAACAAAAAAAATATATTTTTCCATTAGCTTAATTCTCTCCAAAAGTAAAACAAAAAATAATTATGACTTCTTTGGCACAACACTCAAAAAATTACATTTTCTCTTAATATTTAGTTAAAAAGGACCTTTGTTATGAAGTCTGATTCACTTGCCTAATTAACCCACATCATTGTGTGTTTTTTTTCACCGAATTTATTTCCCATCCAAGTTAAATATGTTGATGGAATAACTATTTTTGTTTAATATATTTCCGATCGAAAACCTCTGTTAAGCAGAATTTTGATTTATACCTAAGACATTTGTTTTTTTCTTTTTCCGTCGATGCCCAAACTTTTGGTGGGTAAAAGACAAACTACTTACTTTTTTATTTACAGAGCTGTGATGAATGATTCTCAATTTTGCAAGTATTACTTAATAATTTTTATTTATGTTAAATATTTATAATGCTAATAGTAAGTCACATTTAAGCAGAAGATGTTTTCTTTTACATAAAGCATACAAACTACAAGCAAGCTGTTTCAGCAGAATCGTTTTATGGCAAAAAATCGAAAATGAAAGATAACCTTTATATAAAAATGTACGAGGGGATGAAAGGAGAGACAGAATGATTTAGCTTTATATATAGTATACATCTTATAATTTTGTAGAGTGGTGGCGTGCCACTGGAAATTGCTCCACGTGCCACATCTGGCACGCGTGCCATAGGTTGCCGACCCCTGATCTAGACCAATGCTGTGTATTTGTTGACAGAAAGTCACCGTGTGGCCCGAGGAAAGTGAGCTTCTAAATATCGAGATTGAATGCAAAGAAATCGGAGTCAAGTGCTGTTTACGGACGAGTCTGTGTTCTCTTTGAGTGTGACGATAGATTTGTTTTGATATGGTGAGTACGAGGCACTTGAAATAACCCAATATTTGTTCAGGATAGATCCCATTACAGACGAGGTAACTTGATAGTATAGGCTGGTATCAGCATTGGCTAACGTACTTGCCTGCATATCATACAGAATAGAATGTCCCCATGTCGAACCTTACGCTGTAGGAATTGGTGATTCCTTCCTTTTAACGGAGGATAATGCCAGAAATCATACAGCTAGTCTTTCGGAAAACTTTCTTGAGCTTGAAATAATACAGTGTAGGGAGTTACTAGCATGCTCTCCTGTTCTTAATCTGATCCAGCATGTTTGAGACACAATTGGAAGACACGTTTCTTTCAGACCAAGGCCTAATGTTACTGTCGGAGACTTGAGATTGTTCTTTGTCAAGAGAGAGAATGCAACAGTATCCCCATATCCTCATCGATAACCTCATTGTATTTATGCTAGACAAGTATGTCGCAGTCTTAGCAGTTCAGAGCAGTTAGCTGACGTCTGTTGCGTAAGGATACGATTCCGTGTTTACTACTCATGTCCAAAATTAAGGTCGCAAACATGTGTTTTCCATTATAATTTTAAAACGCCTCAAAAAAATCTGATAGATATTGTATTATATCTATTTTGAAGAACGGATAGTACAATATCAACCTTCCGCTTAGGAAAAAATGTTGTTTATTGTTAGTTTTTTCAGAATTAATGGATTGAGACCGTTCACACATACGGGAATTTTGCCTCCAGTGCTGGGAATATTGCATTAAAACCAGCAAAATAGTGTGAGAAAGACTCGACAATTGCTTAGATGATTTCTTGAGACGGAGAACAGGTAGGCAGGCTTAAGATGGCCAGTCTAAAGTGGAGGTGTCTCGATGGGTACAAGTGTCCTGAAAGTGGTCTCTATTTTTGGAATCAATTACAACCATGTGGTTCTGTCACCAGGACGGTCAACCGCGGTCAACAGAAAGCATCGACATCTTCCCAGAAAAGCTTATAGGCATTAAACGTAGGACGACATAAGCGGAAAACGGCTCCTTTAGCGTGCTCGTGACATTACTTTTGTGTCTGTAAGAAGAATTTCCAGCCCAACAGTCTGCAGCCGTCTTGCCGAAATTGACCTTTATCCGGCTTACAGCCGTGTATGTCCCTTTGACTGTATCCAGCAGGAAAAAATGGATATTGTAGAGCTGAAAACATCATTCGTGGACACCACAATAATGTAGGCATGTTCTTTTCAGTGATGAGTCAAAATTTACCAGACAAAGGGATTCTCGTTGAGTCTTCGACTGAGCAGCAATTGAAGCTCACTGTCATTCCTCCTACGTAACTAAAATCGACAGATTTGATAGCAAATGGAACATTTGTGTGGTGTTGGGCAGTCGTACAACACTGCACGTTTTCGATGCGGGTATTGTCAACCCACATCTCTGTAGATCCTAGAATGCTCTATGAGCTCAGATGACATTTTTATGAACTATAACGCGTGGCCACACAAAGCTCACGATGTTGATTAACTTTATGAAGTGGATATCCACCGTATGGATTAGCCCTGGTGGTCTCCGGATTTCAATTCTATTAAACATGTTTGGGATGATCTAGGAGGAGCAATTTCTCAGTGTACCACTTCCCCCAACCAGGACCCCGCAGGGAACAAATGTCTTGCTTTTGGAAGAAAGGGCTTTCTTTCCCCAGATATTTATTGAAACCCTCATAAATATTGTGGAAGCTCGTTGTGAGGCTTTTATAGCAGTTCACAGTGGTCACACTCCATATAAGATTGACTTTCCCAAGTTAAATGCTTTATCTCTAATTAAGGATTTCCCACTTTTTGATAAAACCATTATCTTAATTCAAAATTAAAACCTTTTCTATATTGTTATGTTATTAATTCTTTCTCATATTACTCATATTATAGCATGTCTCTGTGCCAAATTTCATGGCAACACACTAAATAGTTCATCAGTTTTCCCAGATGTTATACTTGTGAAATTAATTTTGGACTTGAGTGTATGGACCCTGGAATAAGGACGTACCCGAGGAACTTGGAAAAGACAAGTGTGTCATCTCCAGGCCTTAGAATTGATTCCAAGATGATTGTAATGTGAGTAGACGTTACAGCAAAGGTCGCCTCCAAGTTACAATACCGAATCAGAACCAGTATTTGGCAGTTACTGCCAAAAAAAACAGACCTGTCTTATCAGCTCTCTTCAGCCACTGGTATGACAGTTTCAAGGCAAACCGTGTACAGATGCTTGGGACAGATTGATCTATATGCTCGTAGACATGTCATATGTATTCCATTTACTGCAACTCACTGTCACCTGTCACTTGCTGTTAGCCTGGAGTACGTAGCATGTATTGTGGGCACCACAACAGTGGGCTTGTGTGATGTTTTCTGACATTGTACAGGTTTAGCTTGCAGTTTGATTCTTGCCGGACTTTCATATGGAGATCACCAGTTACCCGTTACCATCAAGACAACATCATTTCACGACACCGTTTCGGTGGTGCAGGATTGCTCGTTTGTGGGGGGGGGGAGTATTCTGGGTTCCAGAACTGACTTGCATGTTCAAATTGGAAGCATGGCAGGCCAAATATATTAGGACGTCATTCTGGAACAACATGTACGTTCGTTTCGGGGCGCCATTGGCACAGAATTTATATTTATGGATGACAACGCCCATCCTCATAGTGAAAACATCATAAACGAATGCTTCAATCGGAGGATTTCACCCATATATACAGGCCAGAATTCTCATTGAACTTGAATCTAGTAGAACATGTGTGAGACATGCTTGGCTGACGAATTGCACCCCGACAACCACCTCCTACTTCGGAGAGCATTGCTTGATGAGTGATATTCCTCAAGATTCAGATCGATTATTTGATACTGAGGATACCTAGTCGTTGTGTGGACTGTATTGCTTCATTTGGGAGATATACTATGTATTAGCCATCATACTGAGCATGTAATATTGTTTTTTGTAAATAAGGTTTTTTTTCTTTTTGGACAATTTGCTCTTGGGAGCAAAAATTGTAATTTTTATTAATGATATCAAACGTATGATATCTTTTTTGCTCTTTACCTTTTGCTTAATAAAGAAGGCTTTACAAATAAGTCACATTTGTTTTGCTTTTGACTCTTTCTTTGTCTGAATTTGCATTATTCTTAATTTATAAACATGAGTGTATATAGAAAACTAAAATTTCAAATCTGAAAACTATTTAGCTTTTAAGATGTTTGAAGTTTTCTGAGACTGGATTTTAGTTTCGGTTTCATTTTAAAGCAGTTTTGAGTTTCTAGAATTAATTAAAAATATTTTTGAACACGATTCATTTCTTCAGTTCGAAATGGCTATTAACTGCAATTTTCGTTAGTAAAATCATTTCTATTTGCTTATACTTTGAGTTTTTTCAGTTCTCTGATAGTTATTTAATTAAGATTGGTAATTAAGGTTAATTACCTAATTATATGATTGATAATTAAGATTAATTACCTAATTATATGATTGGTACGTAAGAATAATTATTTAATTAAGATTAATCAAGGTCAGTATATATTTTTACACATTCTTTATGCATTCTGTCACAAAAAGATGTATGCACTCAGAAGAAATTCAGCTACTATCACAAAACGTGGCAGGAATGAGATCTGGTAAGAGATATGCAGATGATTATAATTTTAACGACAATGAGACAAGTGTAAGCTCGCTATTCTCATATGCTGGGAGAGTTGAAAAACACAATTGCTAGTGGGGTAAGAATATTCGAACAAATCTGTCGACTTGTATGGACGGTATTATGACTGGAGATGCTTTGGAGACGCAGCCTGTGACAGTATTAACAATTGTCAGACATTGAGACAGGGTATATAATAGGCCTCAGAGAAGCAAGTTGGTTGAAAAGGATTATCGGCCTCCACCTGGTAGGCCGATATGGTAGTTAATCGGTGTTGGCAACAATGGATCACAGAAGGGATAGTCTACCTTCGAGGAGGGTCAGAGCATCCCACGAACAGAAATACACGCGATGATTACGCAGTCATATGAGGGGCTACGTCCTCACCAGCAACGTCAGTAGAATCAATTCGACAACATTTATCACCTTTTTGACATTCGGTGGCATAAATCGAAATCATTCGGAGACGACGAGCCGACGTAAGTAAAAGGAGTCGACGATTATTAAGACGACTACCAGTGACCCGTCACAGGCAGCACAGGTTTGATTTTTTCCGACCTTGAGCAAGCTGAAGAGTGACCGAATTGAGGCGTGTGATCTTCAGCGATGAATCCTGATTCAGTCTCAATGCTGATTTCAAGAGTATACGCATATAGAGGCAGCCAGCCCACCGGCCTAATCCAGTATTTATTGTTGAGAGGCATACGGCATTACACAAGGTGGGACAGCTTTGAGAGCGATTGGTTGAAAGACTGGATGATCTCTAGTCATCCTTCAAACAAGTTTGACGGCACGCAGTTACGTGGAAAAATTTTTAACATCAGTTGTACTGCCTATGCTATCAGGTCCACCAGGTGCCATTGATCGGCTAGCCAATGCTCGTCCATATACTTCGCGACTCTTCCAGTAATGTCTTCAAGAATATGACGTTATTCAATGGCCTGTGATGTCACCAGATCTCTCGTCGATAGAGCCAGTCTGTAACGTGCTTGGAAGGCAACTGCAGCCGTCCCGGAATACTCGTGAATTAACTGTTTTTTGTCAAAATTATGACATGATCTTCCACAGGAGGACATAATGATTTCATTGAATCGATTCCACGTCATTTTTCAGCTTGTATAGCTGATAGATTTAGATTTAGTACCTACCGATTTGTAAATTTTTTTCATGCCATATCATTTTAATAAACAAACCTGTTCTTCTGAATTAGTAAACATCTAATTATCTTTTCGTACGCTACATACATTCCATGTTTCGTAATAGTAGATCATTCCCTTCTGGGTGCATATATTTTTTTTGTCGCAGAGTGTATAACTTAGAAGCTTTTTACTTTGCTGTCAATAATTTTTCTTATTGAGAAAATGCCACAGCCAAATCGTACTCAGGTTGACATGAGAAATAATATTAGGAAGAGATGGAATACGCGACTGTAAACAATAAAACTAAAATTCCTCCTTCAGCTGATACAACAAACCACACTTCACAGAAGTCTATAAATTTAATCATTTGATACTTGGTCAGCATGTTATCTACAAAATAAATTTTGTTGTGCTATCTCTTGTCTTTCTTGGTATTGCATTTATGGTGGCCAGCAGTATACATTACAGTGTTTTAAAGTCACGCATCAAAAGCGTAAACCTGCTAAATTGCCCCAATTTAAAACTGAGAAAAAATTAGATATTATTTACAAACTTGGGGATTTCTAGCTTAAGTGTTTCATTTTTATTTTGTGTATAAATGATTTGTGCTTAGAACTTTTGTGAATGTATTAGATTAAAATAAATCTGAACAATCTGTCGTTGTAATAAATGCTAACAATGTTATACAAAAGCATATTTTGAATTTAAAAAAAAATTTCAGTCATAATTAGTTTAAGTAGTGTTTTGATGTGAAACATAAGGTGGAAAATAACATATTAAAAATTAGAGCTTTACAGGCATTCTTAAAATTTTTTTTATGCTTTTACAAACCCTAAATGTGTTTTTCTCAGTTTTTAAATTTTGAAAATGTAAGTGCTTTCTAATCCCTAAGGTCTTTTTTTCTCTTTAGGATAGTGTCTTGAAGTTTTTAGTAGAAACTCCCAAAGAGAATGTATGCCCAAACAGTAAAAATTAGTATGGACTTAGGTCTGAGAGCTCTAGTTATTTTTTTTTAAAATCTTAAAGTTTATATTTAAAAATATCTTGTTTTTTTCAGGGGCGTGCCTTTTATGATATTATTATGAATGAAATTAAAATTTCAAAAAAACGGATTCTCCAGAAGCACAAATACTAAATCTCATTTTGATAGCTCAGATAATTAAAAATTTAATTCGCAAGACTAGCAAAACTCTCCCATTTTTATATATTTGTTTTTGGTGATGAAAGGAACTTTTGGCGATTTCATTGAATGCACACACGTTAATAATTAAAGAATTATAAATAATTTTAATTCTTAATTATATATATACTTTTCTTTCATAAAATATTGTTGAAAATTAAGCAAATAATGCAACAAAATGATTCTGAACATTCTAATAATACATTTGTTATTGCAGCTGAACTCATTCTAAGTCAGAAAGTCGGTAAATCACAAATAACGATGACATTCAAAATAGTCCGGATTTATTTCTGGAGCTTATTATTAATACATAAGCTCCAGAAAATGCATTTGTCCAGAAATACAATTCATTTGTCAAAATTAAGACGGTTATTATAATAATAAACAATCAAATAGTTGAATCTTTGTTTGAAGTAAGGAAAGACTCATAAAGGCATCCGTCTACTTGCAAAAACTTTCTAAAAAAATGACGTATGGAGATTTTTTTGTTGTTTTTAGATTTGTTTAGTACACTTGAAGAAAATTATGCTAAAATTAAGAAGAGAAAAAGAAATTATTATTACTAAAATGGGAAAAATTGGTAAACATTTACAAAAAAATAACACAAACGCGGCCCATTCTATACCAAAAGTTTATGAACAAATTTTCAATTTTTCACTTCTAATGTGTTGCTATGATATTCATTTTTGAAATGACCTTCAGAATATATAAGAGAGATTTTAATTTTTTACAAAAACTAGAGCACTTTATCTGAGTTATTATATGAAATTGCTTACAAAAACAGTGATTATATTCACATAAAGGACTGTAATTTTTGTAATAAAACAGTGATTAATAAATCTGATGGTTAAAACACTTCTACTATTTACAGAGCCTGCACAAAAAATTTCAGTTAATTATTTTCAAAACTTTTTTAGCAATTGCTGACTTCTTTTGAGCAGTTTGAAAAAAGTACATTTCGAGTAAAACGCGTTTTAAAGTATGATATCTTGTCAAAAGTAATGGCGTCTGCTTTTACTAAAACGTAGTTTTTGTCCCATTGAGCAGAAAATAATAAACTTGGTATTCTTATGAAGCTAATAAGATGGCCTATAAAATAAAATCATATAAGAATTTGTCAATTTCTTGCAAAATTCACATGTTTAGGGTAGTCGTATACCTTAAAGAGAATATCTTGTACACAAATCTACGGATAATCAATATATTAAGGGGACACCGTAGATTCAATTAACAGAAATCGTATAAAATTCAAATAATATTTTTTGCCTAGATTATTCTTTATATATTTTATATAAACACAAAAAATTAGAAAGCTCTAAGTTTAAGAAATCAGAGTTATTATAACTTTTATGCTAGCTTTTATTCACATCTCTGTATCAAATAGAAACTTTAAATTGGTTTATCTCGGAAAGTCTAGTTTATCTTCATTTAAAATGCAAAGGGTATTTTTCCTATTGGGCTAAATATTTTGATATATCTTTTACTTATTGCTATATTAGTACATGTAACAACAATCGGTACACATTTTTTAATAAAACCAATACTTATTTTTTTTAAAAATAGTTGAATCTGGAATTTATACATTTATCAAGGAATTTTCAATTAGCATTCATAAAAAATGCATTTTACCAATACAAATCATGTTGGCAGAAAACCCATACCAGCTACTAATATGCATAGTCTGAAATACTTGTAAATGAAATTTCATGCGTATACGACGATTATTGTAGGAGGAGGAGTGTTTTAAAATCGCTTCGTGCATTTTAAAATTTTTTCTGTAAAAAATTAAATGCTAAACTTTTTGTAGAGCTTTGAGTACAAAAACTATTTTACCTAACACATGTACATGGGTTACAAGCAAAAAATTGTAAATATCATTAAATCAAAGATTTTCTTTAATATATATAAATTGTACTATCTCCTCTTGAAAATAGTCATCGATTTCAGTGAGTAAAGTTTAAAAACGTTCCCATCTTTTTTATATTTCCGCAAAACACTACATTTTTCATTTATGAAAGCTTTTTCTATACTATAAACAGGACCTAGAGAGTAAATACATGAAAAGATTACAAGAATTGATTTTTAAAAAGTTGCTGACATTGCTTAAAAATGACAAATAGAGTTACATAAGTGTGATTTGTGTTGGTAGTTCTGAAAAACACATTTTAAATAACAAAATCTCATTTGTGTTACAATAAATGATGGTAAAAATGCACATTAAATTCATTTTATTCTGACGTTTTATAGCATTAAAAATATCCTGAATTCTAAAATCTATTCAGAAATTGCTATCTGTGATATCGTAAAACTAATAACACATCCTTTAAAATTTTAGATGCGACCTAAAACGGAAAACTGTGTGAAATACTACAAGGCATGCATTTCTTTAGTTTGGAGTCATTGATCAAAATTTATGCACAATTCACAAAAATTTGCTACGTATCTCTAAATTCATCAGTTTACAGTTCTTGATTATCATTCATATTTATGTTATTTCAAATTTCAGCATTAAAACACCATAAAACATATCGAAAAAGCTTCTACACAGAAATCAAATACAAGGATTTTAGAGAATGATTGATGTTAGGAAACTATGGGAGCAGCATTATTTTCATTGTGAGTGAATCCTCTACTTCATTCAAACTGCTCCTATGCAAAGCCTGGATTTCGAAGTTCCCCATCACCTGCATTTGGAGGGACAAATCAATTTCCTGGCTTTAAAAGAACCTTGCGCTGTTGCGCCGATGGACTATTTTTTGTTAGGTGGGGAATACATTTCGAACACTGTGTTTGATGAAAAGATTAGGGGAATCTCTAGGGAACTTCGAGTGATAGAATATCAGTTTAAGAGGCTTTCCAAACACAAATCCTCTTCGATAGAATTTTTGAATCTTCTTTCAGGAATGTTGCAGTGATAAGATTTATACCGTGAAATAAAATATACTATAATTCAAGGATTTTCTGAAAAAGTTAAAAAAAATATTTATTAAATGTTGGTTGTTTTTAAGGATGCTTATTTTTAAAGATTTCTTTTTTGAAGAAAATTTCAAAATTAAAATGAATGCTTTGGTTGGGGGGGGGGAGAATTAAAATTGTTATTTTGTCTACTAGAGATAATAACAAAAACGTATGCATTTTATGTTACATTTTTAATTCATTCGTAATATATAACTGAGATGAAAATCAATGTTTTGTTTTTGCTCTAATAAATAAAGTTAAAATTTCAAATCTCTGAATTTCTTAAGAAATCCAAATACAATAATAAATTTTATTTTCCAAAAGAAATGAAACAGTTTAGTTTATCATTCTTCTCAGATTGATTTTTCATCCATAAACCAAACTTTCTTCCTTATTTTTGCACTTTTATTAGCGCGATTCGGAAGTCTAGTAATGTAATAAAAATGTGATTTATTATTTTAAACTTAAGTGGTGATTTATTTTAAAAAGAAGAGTATGTAAATTACACTAAAATATACTTTTCAAGACAATTAGTGGATATAGTGAATTCAGTATCAAAAATAACCATTAAATATATTACCTTTTTAAAAAAGAACACTAAATAACTAGATAAAAAGGAATGTAATAAATTTTACAAATGTGGAATCATGGAATTTTATTCGGATAATACTTTATAATAAAACAGTAAAAAACTGTTAAAAAATTTGTTATGTAAAAGGAAATCAGCAAAAAATTGACTCATAAGTGTATTCGATAGTACACCAAAATGATTTATCTGTATCGATAGTCTAGACAACTATCGATTGCTTGGAGACTGGACAAACAGAGTCTGTTTCAGCGGAATTGTTACTGTAAAAGTAACAATTCTACTAAAGTGTTTCTACGGAAGTTGTTTCAAGTTGACTTAAAATGTTATATTGAAAGCTGGTAGACTAATATAAGGTCTTTCTGAACAAGAGATGAATGTAACAAAATGTTCTTTCAGTGGAGGAGTTACGCTTGATTGTGCTCTCATAATAATAGTCGAACATATTTGTGAGAATTTAAAGTAAACTAAACTCAGTGGTAGAACAACCCATGAGGGCCAAGACCTCTTGTTTCCATCTCCGTTTTCGTGACCTTGGGCATTGAGGTGCATGAGCAGATTTTCTGGTCAGGTGGTCCCAGGGTTTAGTTCCGAAGCTTGCTCTTGGCACTCATTTATCGACCCACTGAAAGGATGAAGAGCTGAGTCGACCCTGAGTATTTGTGCAAATTTAACATTTAGAAAAGAAGTGTTGAACAAAAGTGCACAAAGACAGAGTGACAGTTGCTTGCTTGAATCTCTATTGTTGGTCGTACTAACCTGTACATTTAGATGAATAAATTAGTAACTACTCAACACACACAATGAAGGGTTGATACCATTAAATTTCTCGTTGCGCTGGATAAGAGTGAATTCAATTTTATGGATGATAATCCCAGAGTGGAGATCGATTTCTTTGAACTTTTCTAATAGGTTAGACAAGGTATTCTTGATAATTATTGGTTGGCATTAACACACACGCACGATTTATGGAGATGAGTTGCTTGTAGTATAATTCGGATTCTTGATAACTTTATTGACTTAATTCAGTAATGCTTTATGTGATGGGGATAGATAGCCATATATTTTATTGAAACTCCTTTTTTATCGAAAAATAACGTAAATTTTGTGTGTACGGATCACATAGTAAGCAAAAGCTAATTATTCCTCGTCCCATAAATAGTTTCTTTTTTTACATCTTACATTTGAAATATATATCCATCAATAAAATTTTCTTTATTCTCAATTTGTATTCAAAATAATTTGAGTCTTGTACATATACTAAATCCTAAGAATTATGTTTTTTGATCAACGCAGATTTATTGTATAACACTTTGTATTATAATACATAATACGATATCCACAATATAATAATAATAAGTAGTCAGAACAGTAAAAAATATTAGCCGCAGTATTAGAATAGCAAACTCTTGGCCTTCAGAACGAATAATGTAGGTTTAAACATATTATTTGGCCAGCAAACCTTCACCTGTAATTTGCCTATACTGCTATACCACAGGGAAATGATGTAATATAAATTGTGGAAATTACATTACAAAATAAAGCATGCTAATTGTAATTTAATAAATTATAACCGAAAATTTAGTTCATTATTACATGCATAATAGTTAACTAGGTACTGATTTTAAAGTGGTTGTTTGATTTCATTGAAAAGAAAAAAAATTGTTAATTTCGATGAAAAAAACGTAAAAATCAAAATAATAAATAAAATAAAGCTTATAGAATTATATAGACACTTCAGAAAGCTAAGAAGTATAACTAATTAATAAAAATAAGGACTTTATTATGACATTGATATACGACATAAATCTTCGAGCGAACTGCAAATAAGAAACAGTTATAAAAAAAAATAGTTGGGGGAAATTTTAAAATTGAATAACTTTTTTTCAATTAGTCACGAACTTAAACGAGACTTTTTGGATCAAAATGCAAGTTGTACATTTATACGAGATCGTTCTTGTTTTAACACTCTCAACAGAAATTTCAACTAATTTTTTTTTTTCAAATCTATGCTCCATTTGAACAATATCACCATATCTGCCAACGACGAATATATTGTTGTTGTTGTTGTTACTAATGCCACCTGTCTGACGTAGTCAGATCGAGGCTCACGAAATTCATCATGGCATCGGGCTAGATTGTACGCCTGTCGTTAGCTGTAGCTTTGAGCACCATGCAGGTGACCGTAAGATTTGGCTCGGTTCCACCCCAATTTTGAGGGAGAACACCCTGGGAGTGGTCAAGGGCATCCCACCTCTCTTCCCCTTCCACCAACCTCACGAGAGGACTTGCGGCTCGGCTGCTATTTAAAGTACTCCCATACCGCGAAGGCACTATACATTTATAAACATCCATGCCTTCTCCGGAATTCGAACCCAGGCCCTACGGCACAGCAGTCAGCGTCGCTAACCACTATACCGGATGGGCGACTCGAGCAACAAGAGGGCCTCAGTATTTAAGAGTGACAACGAATAATTCCATAGATCAGGGATTGGCAACCTGTGGCATGCGTGCCACATGTGGCACTTGGTACAATTCTCAGTTGCACTCTACAGTACAGTGCAATTTTGTAAATTTTTGAGTGGAGGGAAGTTAACAGATTTGCAATGAACCTTATTTGACAAACAACAACAGATTTATAAGCATTTACGGAACTATGAAAAAATCTGAAAGAAACTCTAAAAATAAATTTTCTGCTATTTTGTAGATTATTAAATGTTATTACTGGAGAGATTAAATTGTTTGAAAAGAGAAAATTGCATGTACTCTGCTTTCCACACATTTTTGGTTCTACATATATACGTAAAAAATCTTTCCTCGTATGAAAAATATTTCGAGAGTCCACAAAGAAATTGATTGACAACGGAATGCTCATATTCGTGTCAAATTGAAAGTCACAAATTATACCCCTTATTTTACGATATGAAATTAAAGTGGTACAAGCACTATGTTCGCATTAAAATTTTTATTTACTTTTTATTTAACTATAATGAAGGGAAATACTTGCATTTTACGGGGTTTTTTTTCTTATTTTAATAAATATATTTAAAAATACATAACATATGTACAATTTTAATTTTAAAAATTGTTGTTGAAGAAATGGTTATATTTTATGCTGTTTATTTTTATGTTAAGAAATATCTTTAAATGTGATGCAAAATTAATAGAACACAACTTTCAATCTATATTATTGACCTCTGTTCTCTAATCCTGCATGCATTTTCGCTCGAATCGAATTGTTTCAAACATGTCCTACAGTTTGACTCGCTGAATCATATTGGTAGATTGGCTTGACATACTACAGCTAAAAGGTTGCCAACCCCTGCGGTAGATGATACTCTAGAAAACAGATCGATAAAAGGAGAAGATTCTAATCCCTTGATCTGACACTATCGGATTGGGTTTCTTTTTCTTCCGTGTCGAGAGTATTATATCTGATGAGATAGTTCATGACATCTGGAAATTCACGGGATATATGGCTGATTGGCCGTAGGACAGTACGTGAAATGTGAGGTTTTCATTTGTCTTACGTGTTGACATAATATTACGCTTAGGGACGGTGAATTCTATTCTTCCAGATAAACAGTTATTTCTATTCCCTTTGGATCGAAGAGTTTTATATTACGTATTTCTTGGAATAGCAATATTTTTTTATTTTTTGTTCTTTTGAAATACAATCGGAGCTCTATCTAACGAAGCCGCTAAACCCCAAAAATGGTTCATTAATTGGAAAATTTGCTAAACAGAGATTTATCTTTCAATATACTTTATAAACCACATAAAACAAATTTTAAACTCATAAACTTTTATACATTAATAAAAACGTAATTTATTAAAACTTTTTTATAAATTAATATTTTTTTGTTTTATATATCTTATTATCAAAAAGAAATCTGCAATTAAAACAAGAGGGGAAAGCATTGTCTAGAAGTACACTGTATTTTTAACTTTAAAAAATAATTTTATGTTAAAATTAATGAAATTTAATAATATTTTCTCATTTTCTAATTTTACGCCATAAACAGACTTTTTTATAACCAGTAGTTTTTCGCCTTAAATTTAATTATTGATAAAATCTGCTAATTTTGCTTGTGTGTACAAAAATCGTAAGAAAACTAATAAAATATAAAAAAAAGAAAGACAGTGATACAATTAAATAAAAATTGAAAATAAGTCCTGCGAATCGAAAAGCAATTTTGGACAGGACTGAAGGAGTGGGCTTAACTAGTTTGTTGGCACCAACCTTCACCCTTTGTGACTCGGTAGGTCCAAACACTGCATAGAGCAAAGAATTCCAAACAGAGGAAAAAAATACACTGCGCAAAAACTTCCAAATACATGAATGTGAAGATAACCAATTTAATTTTTGAAATACATCATAAATTCTTTAAGACAAATTTTCAAAACTGTACTTAGAGCTTACTTGTATATAGCCTCTTATATCTATAAGAAAGCATCCAAAGTATATAAGAACATGTCACCTATACTAGCATCTCAAAAGAAGTATATGAAACTTGGTAGGTTTTCACTACGTTGGTTGTCAAAATGTAGAAATTTATAAATGCATATGATGTTTTAGAATGTGGGTGGGAAGTGTAAACTGTGAGAAAAGTGTTATTAATCTTCATATCCAAACCAGTAATAAGCTGACTTTGTTATCTTTGTGTTGTGTGGCGGTTTGGTAATAAAGTATTACTAGACGATCAATGAATTTATGATATATATGTCTTTAACTACGTTATTTTAGTTTGATGGAAGTCTAAATGCAAATATTTAAGAGTAGTAGGTTTAAGATTAATATTTAATAAGTTACTTTGCATATATATATACGCAGAACTAGGACTCGTCTGAAAAGACGACATTGTGCCAGTGATGTTTCCAGTTTTGTCATCCGATGCACCAGAGTCACAGTTTCCTCTATGCTGCTCAAGGCAGGCCGAAGTAATGGCAGTCGTGCTGATAGTCTACACTACTGGAAACGTCTTCGCACCGTAAGAGTGAATACTGGGCATATACTGCAAACATTCCCATTTCCTGACTAAGGGTCCGTGATGTGTCTGCACGGTTTTGCAGGGCCAACCTAATAATATGTTTGTTTTCTTGGGCGTCAGTTATGGGAAGGTGTGGAGAGCCTGTAGGCTCAGGAATTGGTCAACCAATCGCGAACTGGCTAAACTTTAGGTTTTGGCCATAACATATACACTGCTAGCCACCGTAAATGCAACACCAAGAAAGACAAGAGATAGCACAACAAAATTTATTTTGTAGATAACATGTTGACCAAGTATAAAATGATTAAATTTATAGACTTCTGTGAAGTGTGGTTCCTGCCAGAATCAGTTGCCAGAGTAGCCGCCATTGTTGGAGATCACTGCAGCCACACGCCTCGGCAGTGATTCAAAGAGACTTTGGATATGTTCTTGGGGTACAGCAGATCAAGCAGCTTCTACACGTTGCCAAAGTTGATCTGGTGGGGCAGCTGGGGGTGTAATCTGGGTCAAACGTTGAGCAACCATGGACCACATGTTTTCTATCGGTGAAAGATCTGGAGAGCGGGATGGCCAGGGAAGTAATTCAACCTGGTGGTTAACGAAGAACCTTTGGACAATGCGAGCCACGTGTGGTCACGCATTTTCCTGTTGAAATATGGCTGTGGCCAAGCCCTGAAGGAAAGGAAGGACAACTGGCTCCAACACCTCGGAGATGTAGCGCTGGCTGTTTAAAGTACAGGCAATGCGTACTAGAGGAGTGCGAGAGTGATATCCAATACCGCCCCACACCATAATATCGAGTGCAGGACCAGTGTGTCGGTGCATAACGCAGCTGTTCAGCCTCCTTTCTCCACGGTGTCTCCAGACTCGAATTTGACCATCGTGGTGTTGCAGACAGATGCGTGACTCGTCAGTAAAAACAACTTCATTCCATTCTGCCACCCACATCCTTCTTTCATCGCACCACTGGCGGCGGAGACGTCTATGGTTCTGCGTCAAGGGCAGACCAAGCAATGGACATCTTGCGGACAGACCACTCTGCTGTAAACGGTGTCGAATGGTACGCGCAGAAACTCAATGTTGCGTTACAGACTCAATATGCTGTGCTATAGTTCGTGATATGACTGAGCGATCCGTCCCTGCCATGCGCACAATTTGCCTGTCCTCACGTGAAGTGGTGCACTGAGGTAGATATGATCGACCACGTCGGTCCGTCGTACCTTCCTGCATGCAACGATCACATATCCGCATTACAGTTGTTTGGTTTCGTCCAACACGACTACCGATTTCCCTGAAAGATAATCCACAATCTCGGTATGCCACTATCCTTCCTCTGTCGAACTCGGATACTTGATCAAAAGCTGATCGCTGTTTTCTACGAGACGTAACTGATCGTTTTTTGAAAAAAAACACAAGAAAAACACAATTGCCGAACTTGAAATCGTCGAAATCTCCAAGCCTTCAATAGCGCTTTGAGGTGGCGCCACAGGCGTGCGTGATGTGTGTCTGCGCTGGAATTCTAATAATTTGCATATCTCAACTCCGCTAATGCATGTTGTAAATTTCTTGTTATTTGCGTGCTTCCTTTAGGGTGTTGCATTTACGGTGGCCAGCAGTGTATATAAATAAAAAAATGTTGGTAGACTTGCAAGAAAATTGGAATAAATAGAACGGAATAAAATCATTCTTTTTTAAAATACAAGTAATGGAAGTGGGCCCTAGCGAAGTGATATCAACAAAAATATTTATTGGAGAAACACTAGGGATATACTTAAGATGTTATAAAAAAATAAATTCTTACTTTACCTCTTTCTCAAATATGTGCGGTGTAGAAGTTAAGAGAGGGAGGTACCAGCTCAGGTGTCGTCCTCTTTACTTGACCATGGCTCAAAATTTCGAGGTCCGTCTCCAAAGGCCCTGGATTAGTGAATAGTGTGACGTTAATATTCACTCACTCACTCTCAAACATGGTCAATTCAGATGATTGCTTAAAAATGATTGTTTGATTATTCTTATATAAGCTAGAAAAATAAGGAATACTTTGATTCAAATCCCATGTTAATATCATACAATTATATTAAGAACAAAAATTGTTTTTACTTTGCGATTTTTTTAACTAAATAATCACAAAAAGTGTTCCCGAGAGTTACTCATGAAATGACACCGGTGCATGTAGCTCTTTACCTAAAAAAATACATTTCAAAATTAAATTTCTTTAAGGGGACATGATATGATTTGTACAAAAGTCTTTGATTTTAGGTATCCGATTACTTGTGACAAAATTTTTTTAAAAAAAATGGAAATATGGGGATTTTTTTTTTTAGTTTTTTTTTTTTTAGACTTGTTTAGTACATTTTAAGAAAATATGCTAAAATTAAGAAGAGAAGAAGAAATTATTATTATTAAAATGAAAAAAAATAGGTAAAAATTTACAAAAAATAACATAAATGCCATTCTGTACCAGAAGCTTATGAACAAATTTTCAATTTTTCAATTCTGATGTGTTGCTATATTATTCATTTTAGAAATGACTTTCATACAAAAAATATTTTAATTTTAACAAAAACTAGAGCACTTTATCTTAGTTATTATACGAAATTGTTTAAAATAATGGTGATTATTTTATCATAGGGGATTATAAATTTTTTAATAAAACAGTGTTTGATAAATCTGAAGGTTAAAACACTTCTACTTTTTTTCAGAACATACAAGAAATTTAGTTAATTATTTTCAAAACTTTTTTAGCAATTGCTGGCCTCGTTTGAGTGTTTTAAAAAAAGCACACTTCGAGCAAAACGTATTTTAAAGTATGACATCTTGCTTAAAGTAATGGCATCCGCTTTTACTAAAACACATATAGTTTTGTTCTAGTGAACGGAAAATAAAAACTTGGTATTTTTATAGAGCTAATAAGATGACCTATAAAACAAATGCATAAAAAAATTTGCCAATTTTTGGCAAAATTCACAATTTTAGGGTAGTCGAATACCTTAATAGTTTTTACACTTTTTTGCTTGTAACTATGTATATGGATTACATAAAACAGATTTTGTTCTCAAAATACTGCAAACAATTAACCATTTATTTTTTTAAAGAAAAGTTTTAAAATTTATGAAAGGTTTTTAAAATACTATTCCTCCAATAATATTTGGCGCACATATATAAAATTTGATTTACAAATACGTCAAGCTATGTGTATTGATATATGTGATACATATACTTTTTTCCATGACACATATTTAATTTTTCTTGAAAAATGTGCATATTCAAAATTCAACTATATTTAAAAAACAAGAATTGCCGTGATAAAAAATCCATACCAACTTCTGTCACATGTACTGCTACCAATAAATAACAAAAATTCAAAGCAGTAGGCCTCGTAGAAAAAAACCCTTGGCATTTTAAATGAAAATAAATGAGTTATTTTTACCTTCTGAGATAAATCCGTTTGAAGTTTTTATTTGCCATTGGGATATAAATAAAAAGGAACATAAAAGTTTAAATGACTCTGAATTCTTTTAACTTAGAGCTTTCAAATTTTGTAAGATTAATAGAAAATTATATAAAGAATAATACAGAGTAAGAAAAAATTTATTTGAATTTTTGACTGATTTTTGTCAATTGAATCGTATTGTGTTCCCTTAAGAACATTTTTTAATAAATCAAGTAAAAAAAACCCTACTGTTTAAAAAAAATTAAAATATTAATGAAATTTTTAATTATTTATGGGTTAATGAAACAGTGCATCCTCATAACCAACGAATTCTCAAGAGGCAAATGCTCAGTCTTCTATTTCTGGTACAAATATAGAAGCTAGACTTTCGAATGAGCAGTCTAAGTGATTGCAAAAAATTTTTAATGTGCATCTTATTTTATTTAAAACTAAACGGAAAACTCTAAGTGGCAGGTCGAATTTATATCATTAAAGTTAAGTTTGAATTGGATCCAAGTTTCTAAAATATATTTCAGAATTTTAAACTGCCTTTTTCTCTTATTTCAAATCTTCTAAAGTTAAATTAGCATTAAAAGCTTCCTAAAACTCAAAATATGGATGGAATTCTTTTTCGAGATCTTTATATTTCTTACGTCTATTCTCTTTCCATTAAGGATTTTAAATAGGAAATTTGCTTTCACACTTAATAATCCTTCTCCATTTTTTTTTCTTTTCGTATTGTCACCGGCTCAAAGAACGATTGGAAGTTTTTATCCTCTTAAAATAGTTTGACTTACGAACTACGACTATAAGCCTCGGGTCTCTCATTCTCCTATTTAAACAGCTTGGCTTGCGAGCCATAAAAAAGAGCCCCAAGGCTGTTTTTTAATTGAATTATTTTTCTATGCTGAAGTTTATTTTACCCAGAGTTTTTATCTTGAAAACATCTTCAGGCTGTTTTTCATCTCGTATATATCTTTTTTTAGTAAATAAACTTAATTGAAAATAATCTGCATTTCCTTTTAAAATTTCTAAATGTGCCCATTAATCGCTCATATTCATGCAAACCTTTTATGAGGATGAATGGATTAGAAAATCACACATTTCCTCTCTTAGGATAAGTAGCAATTAGTTTTTAAAAGTCTGAACTAGCTCAGACGGCATGAAATTAACTTAGTTGTTTGGGGAAAGAAAATTTAAAGTGCAATCGAGATTTATTTTTTTTCTTTTTTTGTAATTCGAAAGTTTTAGCTTCTATAAATAGTAAACTTGGAGCATGGGTACAAAAAAAAACACAAAAGATTAATTTTAAGATTTATTTAAATATATTAATAGAGGAACTCAATTAAAGAAAAATTAACACATTTATTTGGTATTATTTGACCGGACTTAAATGTGTTAAGATATTAATTGTTTCACACATTTTTGTCCGAGCTTTGTTATGCACATGGTCTTTCTTTTCCACAACTAAAAATCCATTCTACGACTAAAGGCTAAATTAAACAATATTTTAATATTTTTTTATTATTTTTGAATTTTAAACTTTATTTTTAGTATGTAGTTTTTGTTTTGTAGTCCTAAATAATTTTCAAATATTTCAAATTGTAGGAATAAAAGGGTACTGTTTGATTTATTTTCGGAAATTGCGATTTTTTTCTTTTTGGTTCGTGAAAAATGAAATCATATGAAACTGAAAGTCAAAAAGGAAATTAATATGAATCCGGTGCTTAAATAAAATTCTTTGCTTAAATATCTTTATGATAAACATTTTAATTTCGCTTTCCTATGAAGGTTATTTTTTCCTATTATTCAGTTTCAATAAAGGATGAATGAAATGAACTTTTATTTCACATCAGGTTTAAATTATAACACATCTCTCCGAATTTTTTTCTCTGAATATTATTTGAAATTCATAATTTCTCTCAAAATTCAAAGTTTTGAATAGCACTACATTTTTTTTTAAATGATACATTTAAAATTAGAATTTATCTTCTTGGTAAAAAATGCTTGAGTACAAGCTCTGAGTAAAAGCAATTGTAGAAATTCAATTTGTAATTTTGTTTATATTTGTTTTCCTCTAAGCACTAAACTGGATCTTGATAAAAATACATGCGAAATTATTCATCTTCAGTTAAAGAAATTTGATATTTAGTTAATTCATTTGATTTCATTATTTCAACTATCTTTAAAGTACCCAAAATGTATATTATGTTATTTATGCTTTTTGTGTTCTGGCTCTATTTGACCGAAATCTTTTGTACTGCACTATATGTGTCTGTCTAAGCCCAGTCACGAGCTCTTCACATATATTGTATATCGAGTCCTTACAGTATTTTCAATCTGTCATTCTACCCATGGAGGAATTTCACATCGGTACAGCAACGTGATAAACAGACACGTGCATACTTCCACACATTTCGTAAAGCGCGCGTAACCCTTAAAGCCAGTTAAAACAAATTACTTTCCATGATATTCACGAACATAATACATTATCACCATTGGAAAATCAATATTAACTGTGATTTCGTGCTCCTACAATTTAAACTTTGAATGTATGTCTTACACGTGCATGTAATTCTTTTGATGCGTGCAGTAGATGTATTGCATATCTTCCGCTGACTTATTCAGCGGCTCATTTTAATGTTTCAAATAATGATTTTTTGGTTTTACTCAGATTGTGACATAATCCTTTGTAGCCTAAACTTTCGAAGCTGTTAGCTGTACACGTGTTGCTTATTAGTAACACACTTTATACTCGAAACGATGAATTTTGCTCTGAAGATTTTATGCGGTCTTCTTGAAACACCATGCATATAAAGGTGTTTCTGTTTTATATAAAAATATAACGAATCTTTAAGAAAAAACATTTTTCAGTTATATTTTTTTGCACTATTTTAAGAATTGTTTTGTGAACATCTTTGAGGAAAGAAATATATTATCTACTTGAAATGCTACATATTTCACAATTAGACAATTAGGTCAATTTGGTATAGTGCAAAAATTTGAAAATTTAGAATATTAAAAAATAAGCTACAGTAAATAATAAATTTACTACATATTCACGGTAAGAAAATAGTTCTTCATTTTGTGCTCATACTTTATCTTTCTAGACACATTATATACATATACATAATTATATATGTATATATATATATATATATATATATATATATATATATATATATATATATTCGCACAGGTCTTTTACAGACCTTGCAATTGTGTAGCAAATGCTTATATACTTTTCTTTCTTTTTTTACTTTTTTTGCCTTTTGTATAATTCAGGTTTAGTGATGATTGATCTTTCTATACAAAATAATTTTAAATATCTATATCTATCTATATAGATATATATTTAAATATATATAAAATAAATCACACAATTATAACTAAGCAAATATTCGAAATCATATGAATCCTAGAGTACGACATCCCATTTCAAAATATCAATGGCGAATAAAAATAATGAATATATATATATATATATATATATATATCCACTTATTCGGTCCTAAGTCCTAAATTGCCTTTTGACTCACTTGGTTCTTTTTTGTTTTTCATTTTTATATTTTTTACACATTCGATCTTCATGTTTTTATTTTTTATTTTTATTAAAGTTATTTCTTGTTATGTTCTTTATTTTCTCCTTTTTATTTTTGATATATTTTATAAATTTCTTCCATATATATATATATATATATATATATATATATGTATATATATATATGTATATATATATATATGTATATATATATATATCTTAAATTAGTAAACACAAAGTTGGCGGACTGAAACTATTGTATGTAATTAATTTAAAAAAAGATTGTTTTGCTCTTTGATTTATAAAAAAAAAGAAATACGAAAAGGCCGTTTTAAATTCCATCAATTTCATTCATTCCATTAATTATAAAAATCCATGAAGTTACGTACTACAAATATATGGAATCTCATATTTCAGAACATTCATCAGAAAATATTTGAAAATACAGTAAAAATTAATGCTTTAGGGTAAATTGAAAAATATTTTCCTACGAATTGATACAGCAAATAATGGATAAAAAAACTTCTTTTTGTCAGCACAAAGATCTGTTTTTTTTTTTTTTTTTTTTTTTTTTTTTTTTTTAAGTAAAAAGTGTTATTAAGTTCTGCTCTAAGAATTAGTTGCATACATTTTTTTAATTTGATAAAAACATCTTTTTACAAACATGTTTAATCACAAAGAATACACGATGCCAGAATTACTCTACTTAAAGTTCTTTTTCCTCCACATACATATCTGAAAACGTATTTTATTTACAATTAATTAAAAAATAAATATCTTTGCATCATTTAAAAAAATTGAAATCTAATTGTAATTTGAAAAATTCAGTTTTCAACCGTATACTCGGCTCAAAATAATTCAAGGATACTAGGATTAAAACAAAAACCTTGAATGAAAAAATATTTTATCACTACATCCATTCATATACGGTGTAAGATTTTGAGGAGAAGAAAAAAAATTGCATAGATCATGGAATATTTTTAACTTTAATTATTATATCTGTCTTTAAACAATACGCCATGTGTAAAAAAATGTGATTTTCCTAAAATGAAAATGAGTTAGATTAAAGAGTACAGTTTCTGCTGAGGGAAAGCAACGTCACATACCTTTGAGGCATAAAATCAATAATTTTATCAAGGAAGTGCTGCGGAATATTTTCCCCTCCCGTTTAGCAAAGTTTTCTGGGTGTTTTTTTTTTTTTTTTTTTTTTTGGTTGGGGGAATGATAAGAGAACAGTAGTCCTTTGCTTTGAAATATTCTATGCATTCATGAAATGTGCTATTTCATGAATGAATTCATGATTGAATTCATGTCATGGAAATGTGCTATTCTGATCAAATTATCTCTTCATCGAACAAGATAAGGGTCACTAGTTGATTACGATATGGTCTGGCATTTTTGTTCCAAAGAAGTAATCCATACCCAATTACCTGTAACATAAGGATCCACAATCACAGGTAGCAATGTCTCACAATCTTATTCCTAATTTGCTGAGATTTTAGTAATCTATATCTGATGATGTGGATGTAGATACGTATATTACTTGGAAATTAAAATTAATAATTCAAATCTTATACGCATTATTTATAAAGGAATGAGACTTCAAAAAAGTGTAAGGCGTTTAAAATATATTCATAATTTTAAAAATTACATAAGCATGTAAAAATAAGAAATATTAATTAAGTTTTACATTAAGCGCATGATATTTTCTAAAATAGTAACTCTAATTACTTAAATTAATTTGATTTATAGAGTTAAATGTATACTCTCTCTCTCTCTCTCATTACACTGTAGCTAGTTTTATATAAATGGAGTAATAAGTTTTTTTTATTTTTTAAAAAATAAAAAATTACATTTTTAATTTTTTTTAATTTAAATATTTTTCAAATATTTGAAGTACAAAACATATAATAGTAAAATTAGGCAGAATTTAAAGAGTATGATACATTTTGTAATTCTGTAAAGTTTTATACATCAAAGGATACTTATTTTAGAAAACAGCATGAACAACGCAAAAATTACTTATAATTTATTAAAGATATGTTTCTTATTTTCATATGCTTATAATTTTTAAAACTATGATTACGTTTTAAACATTTTGCACCGTTTTGAAACCTAATTCCTTTATAAATAATTTGTACGAGATTCGAATCATTTAATTTTAATTTCAAAGAATTATATCTATTTGAGAATTGTTCATATTTTCAGCCCTTTAGACAAAATTAACACCCCTGAGACCCCGTAACCCAGTGCTTCTCAAACTTTCAATATTTGCGACCCAATATTCAATCATAATTTTCATCACGCCCCCCTCCATACAATAACAATGAATTGAATTCAATAGTACTATACTTAGACTCTGAACCTACAACACGACTTTAACCTCTTAAGTGTCACCGGCGTATATAAACGTTTCGCTCAACTAGTGTGCTGATTGCCCCAGACGTATACATACGTCTTTCCGAAGTATGATCTTTTGTGAACTGCTCTTCATAAAATTATTTCAAAGGCTTTGTAATGCAATAAAATCACCTTGACAGTGTTTGCGAAGGATTGACTTATTTCAGAGGATTTGCTTATTTATTCCTTCTCTACACCACCCACCCTCTCTTCCCAAAACACCAAATACGCTCGACTACGAGTTAAACGATGGCATTGGGGAGATCGCGTTATTTTTAATCGGCATTTGAGGGAATAATTATAAACCGTACAAATTATCAAGATAAGTGTTTATTTTTGCACATAATTATATATATGAGAAGCCCATTGGGTCACTGGTAATTACTGAACTTGTATTTTACTTAGAATTGTTAAATTAATTATGAAAAACATTGCCTACGAGTTAAACTATGGCATTGGGGAGATCGGCGTTATTTTTAATCGGCATTTGAGGGATTATTCTTTGTACGTGCGGGAAGGGGTTATATTTGTAAGGAGAAGCACGTTGGTGTTTGAATGTGAGAGTGATAGAAAAGAATGTTCCTTCGTTTCAGCATAACATACTGAGCCAGACTTTAGTGGAAAATAAATATAAATATATTACAATAATCTCTAGTATGAATAAAATAATTAGACTAAATATATATCAAAATATGAAGTTTATCAGTTTTAAAGAATTGATATTTTGCATTCAAATTCCTGAGTGTATTACTTCGACGAATATTTCGACATACGTGCAACAAAAGAGAATAGCTGATTTTTGACCAAAAAGTATCTAAAGCAACTTTTTTTTAACACTAAGGGTGTGAATTCAACTGTTTGAGGGACTTTTTTTTTAATGAAAATTAACAAATTTGATAAATAAAAAATTAAGGTGGCATAGTACCTTTGACCTTTCTAAAAAAAGAATCTTTAAAAACATTTTAAGAAACTAATATAGATTGTTAAGAACGTTTTAAAGCAAACCTCGTCGAAATCTGACAATAATTATGTTCTCAGCACTAAAAAATGTAAGTGTCAAAAAATACTTGACCCTTAGAAAAAGGTAAAGAAACAGAACTTTCGTTAGGTTCCGTTTGGAATTTTTGGATTTGTTATTTGTTTCATCAGTATCTCGCACTTAAAAGCTACATGAGGTCTGTTGGTGACTCACCTCGTACTTTTAGATCCCGGTCAAGTGATGAGGTTGACAACTCAATTTTACAGCTTAGAATCACTGACTAAAAATAACAGCATATTACAAAACAACAATTGATATTAGTCTAAAATGAAGCAACATTGATATTTGATGATGGCCTCGCTAATCGTCTAGATATTATGAAAATTCCGGGATTTGAAATAAATATTTTTCTGTTATTTCTAATTTTCAGGCATGAATAACGGGAGTGGAAATTGTCTATATCTCTCCCAAAAAAGGATCCTAAGACCCTGAGAACGATAAAAAAAATATACAGGAATACTTATGGAAAAAGAAGCCTCAGTATACGAAATGGATTCACTGAAAGTGTAAAATAATTTATTTTAATGCAAAAAAAAATTTTAATTTAATCTTTAAACTTGATTTTCTCAGTTTCTAAATTTCCCACTTTCCCACAAGATTTTAAAAAAAGCATCGGTTGCAGAGCTACGATGTTTTATATGTATAATGTACTTGTAGATCTGAATTCTGTATGCCTCTTTGTTCGGGTTAGGAATAGTAGAATTTATTTTGTAATGTGATAAATACTAAAAAAATAAAGATTTTAAATTTTTTTCAATTCCTTTTAATTTTAAAAAATACTAAAATATGAATTAAATTTAAAATTGGAGGTATACAGAATTACGGCATTCTTAAGCTTTCATTTTGTATAAAAATATAGGATCTACCTTTAGTCTTTCAAAAGTTATCTTGTGGGTAACAGAAAGAAAATTGTTTAGTTTTTATTATTTTTGTATTCACATTTTATGCTATTTAAAAAAAACACAATAGTTCTATAGCAAAATTTTTTCTTTCATTTTAAACTTTGTGCTTTGCTGCACGAACGGTAATAAAATAATATTAAAAGGAGAAGAATTTACTGGTTTATGAGGAATCGAAAAAGTACGTCAAAATGTGCAATATCAAGACTCCGCAAGGTACTATAATTAATACCTTAAGCTTAATACCTTAAGCTTATAATTCCCAAAAATAACAGCATTTTCTCAAAAACTGAATGATTTCAACCTTAAGTGTCACTAAAACGGCCAAATTATCTTAAATCTTGGTTTGGTGCGGGGGGGGGGATATGGGAATACATAAAAATAATTTAATCTAATTTTTTCCCTCAAAAATTTCTTCCAATTCTAATTCTTGTTGTTCCATACAGTTTATTTCTCAACATGAAATCAGAATAGTAATTCATTATTTAAAAAAATATACATATATTCCATCAGAAACCATAGAAAACGTTTTAAAAAGGAATTATTCAAGGTGTAATTCAAATACACCATCAATTCTGTAATCTAACCTTTATCTGTAATCTTAACATTGGAAAATCGTACAATATCCTGTGATACATATTCAAGTAAAGACTCGATGAAAAATTACGTGCACCTTATTTGAAGAACCTTATTTAAACCTTACTAAACCGTATTAACCAATGAAACCTTATTTAAAAAACAGTTACTGAGATCCAACTGTAGAAATCTAAATATTTTTGTGATTTTAAAATTAAAAACATAGATATTTAAATTAATATGTAATATAGATATTATAAAATATTAATTTTCTGTTGAATATCCATATTATTTATATTAAATGAATTTAATTATTGGGTTTTGTAATATAACAACTTTATTTTTGAAATATAAAATGTATTGTTTTGAGTCGTTAAAATTTCTGCTTTTTTTCGTGTTTGCTTAAAATGCTGACAATGACTTAAAATTCAAACAAATGTTTTTATAAAATATCTGTGCATTTTTAAGCACAAGATAAATAATTTGACTTAAGATCTTTACATTTAAACGTTAAGAAAAAATAAGGAAACCCGAATTTGAAAAGGGGATTTTTTAACAGAGAAAAAGAAAGAATAAAACATGAAAAAACCTTCCAAAAATGTTTCTTCTAGCAAGTTCTTTTTTTAAATTATTGAATTACTGATATTTTAAATTGTACAATGAAATATGTATATATTATTTTTAAGACAACAATAAAAGTTGAATCACAAATGGCATTTTTAATTGAAAAATATGTTTTAATATTATGATTTTGTGAAGAAATTTTGTAATCATACAGTTGAGACATTAAAAATTGTCCTAAATTATTGATTTCCAATATGTTTTCGTCTTTTTTTAACAGTTTCACATTAAAACTGTTATTTTGATTGAAAAAGTTGTTTTTTTAATGCGAGAATTTATCCCTCTCCCCCTTTTCTCCTCTCGTGTACCCTTAAATTGAGTTTCCTTATTATAAATTCATTTATGATATCAATTAATTACAGATAATTAAACTGCGATCAAATTAATTTTTTTTCTTTTTTTAACGTCACATTACTCTCTCTTACCTAGAAAAATCAAATAAAAAACAAAACATTCATATGTAAAAGTACAAAAGCCCTTAATATTAAATTTTTAACTATTTTTGTGTGGTTTCTCTGTTTTAGAAAGACAATGCATTGAGTAAAGTAGTTATGATTCTAAAGAGATGCTCAGCATTTTGACAGCGCTTGATTCTGCTTCAACCCTCGGGATATTGGCGAAGGCAAAATTTCTCTCCTTCAGAGAATTCTTCTACCAGTAGGGGAAAAGGAGGGATTAGCAGAGGGGGAAAGAGAAAGATTTTGGGATGCAAAAGGAATGGAAGGGGAAGTTAAAGCTTGAAGCGAGGGAAAATCTCTTATGGGAAGTGATTTAATGGAATCCCTGTCTGGGGGGCTGATTTTCTCTGTTATCGATTGGTTTTGCTGGTGAATATGCATTTAAACTCTAAACCATTTTCCTCCTCTTGTATATATATAAGAAACATAACTGTAAGTAATATTTTACAGTAAAAAAATTGGACAAGAATGCTAGTTTATTGAAAATTTATTTATTTAGTACACATTTCTAAATTTTTTTCCGATTTTAACCGTAGATACTTCTATTGAATAACCGCAAAAATTTCCCCTGACAGAGGTTAATGACGCATTTTCCTTTAAAATGGATTATTTGCATAAGTTGAATAAATTTCAATGGGAAATATAGGAATAAAGAGACAAATAAATTAATTTCAGGTATAATTTCTTGTCATTTTGAAAGAAATCAATATAAATACCGTTAAGATAAAATATAAATCCTCCAAAAAAATGAAATCCTGTCACTAAAAAGATTTTTGAGGCATTTTATGTTAAGTTTTCACTACACTTTCTAAAAAAACAGAAAAAAGAGTCTGCAGAGCAAATTGACATAAACTTTTAGATAGTGCATGCATAATTATCATTATTTATAAGAAATGAGATTCACCCACTAAAAAAATATTCCTTGTTTCAAAAGAAATTAATATTTATTCTTAAAATAATGATGGATATATAATCCTTATTTTTCAAAAACGTTACGTTCTCTGTTATTCGCAAAACATTGGGTTAAAAACAAAACTGGCAGTAGAAATTTTTATGAAATAAATGATCAAAGGAGAAAAAAAAGAAAAGGAAGAAAGAAAGAAAAGAAAATAGACAACAACAAACAATAAATCTACTGAGCTACATGCACTTTACTATACAATGATCACATGATCACACACATATATTGAAAACTTAGCTTAAGGAATAAAAATTTCAATGAAGTACTGCATTAGATTACTTGAAAGAAATCAAATGTGATTAAATTTGGGGAAAAAATGTCTAAGCCAATAAACTACTTTCTCCTAATTGCAAATTACTTTACACTCTCAACATAATTTAATATTTCGGCTGGTCATGAAATTCAGTGGAGTAGATGCCAAGAGATTTCACAACTGCACTTCTTTACTTCTCTGATGCTTCTCTACTTCTCTGACCTCCTCACAACTCAATTAGAGTGGCCCAATTGACGAGCTACTCGCCTAGCTGACCACCCAGCTTCCATCATGCCGATGATTCTCCCCCTCTCAAACTGCGACAGCTGCTCATATTCTCTTCGAAAACGGCATAATGGCATGTCCACCTGAGACTTTCCTTTGTAAATGATTCAGCACACTCAAACAAGCTTTGGTTACCTTGTTTTATACTCCATGGAGAACGACGTTAAACGCCCTCTACCGGCTATACGGAATGCGCAATCACGCTGTATTTCTAATCATTTGCATATATCCCCGACATGTACCTTCACGCCAAGTTTCGTTACGATCCCGCAATTATTTCTTGTTGTGCTAATTTTTTGTCCATGAGTGTATATTGGTATGGCTTATCTATTTTAAGTAAGAGAGATCAGAATGATCTACCTTTTTTTAAAAAAAACCTGGTCGTGGATAGCCTTGTTTTGATAAACACTGGTGACTTCTCCCCTAGGATGCTTTAACTATCCATCCCTCAGTTTTCTTAACTTTATTCAATATTTTCCTTTGGGTGTTCTTATACCTTTTCCGATTCTCAGTTGCCCAACTTTATAATTTTTTGATCATCCAAAATTCAACATTAAAATAAACAAGACATATCAAAACCAAATTAACTAGAGAGATAACTCGCAGCATACAAGTAAAAGGATTAAAAGTAGACTTTTGCGAGTTGAAGAAAACGTGAAATCAGTAATAAGTAATGTCATCACCACTGGAATTAACCACTATTCATTGCTTCAGCAATGAATGATTTATGGAAATATAGTAATCCATATTACCTATCCACATTGCCAAAAGTTAATCTGGTGTAACAACAATTGATGTGTGTTGGACCAGTCATTCTCCAATCACCAACCATACGTGTTCAGTAGGCCACAAAATAGTAAAACAGGCAGCCGAAGACAGTGGTGCAATCTAGTAAATAAAGGTATCTTGAATTTTTCTTGTCACGTTTTTTAGCGAATTATCGAGTTGGAGTGGACCACAGTCAAGCTGTGAATGTTGATAAGGAGCCCAGTATACAACACCTCAGAAATAATATAGCATTGGCAAAACTATCGACTGAAAAATCAATTCTAATATTCAAAACGACATACTTTTCGACCTTTATGTAGCACTTGATAATGACAATACTTCTTCTTTCTCATCCCCAGTGTCTGACACAGTCAGACGAGATTAATGAATAAGTTGACTTTCAAGAAATCAATTTCTATTTGTGGATTGTACTATATTTTCCCTCTGGTGAAGTCCATGAAATCTAAAAGATGTTCAGCAGAAGCTTCATGACTTTATGCAGTTTAGGGTAGGTGGGAAAGACTTGCATGGTTCTCAGAGAATGTCAGTCTCTTACTCTTGATATTTTTATTACATCGAGGAAGAAGCCGCATTAGCCATATCCCTTAGACTCTCAATGTAACCGCTGACAAATCTTGAAATAAAGGTTTGAGCTGCTCCAACTCGTGGAAGGTCAAGAGTCCATTCTGGCTTTTTACTCATGAACCAATAATGGGAAGAAAGCTCTCTCCACTTCAGTAGTTTTTTTTTTCTTTTTCTCTTGAATATAATTCTACAAATGCCAGGCCATTAGAGAATGGGTTAAGATAGATTCTAAGAAGCTTATAAAATTTTCAAAAATTTTTAGCTTTATGTTAAGTATGTTATCATGAATTAGTATGTATAAGTTCGCTAGATTTTACTCTTATTCCATGTATTTTCAAATGCAACCATCACTAAATAATTCGTCAATGCAGGAAAATGTCTAGTTACTTTAAAAAAATTATACATATAAATACCGAGAGAGAGGGAAAGAGAGAAAGTGGTGAAAATCAGTAAACACAGAAAGAGACATCGATCAATAAGTAATGTGTGTATTTCAACAAGGAGTCAATAACATGTGATCAGAGGAATGCATAGGCTAGGAGGATGTAGCTCATCACTAAGGATTGTGCATACAAAACCCCATAACAGAACAGAGTCAATGAGTGTATGAATTACAACCTTTAAGATGAATGACCCGATGGCTCTCAAACATTTACCACAGTTTGTTCTTAAGGTGGCACCCCGGCAGCACTTGCAAACTATGATAACCAGCACCCTACATGAGTTTGATGGGTGAAAGTTCATGAGACAGTGATGGCTGGAGTAGTATACAGAGGTTATCGGCTGATGCGTGCCATGTGTGATTGCACAGTATGCTGCTGGTAAACTACATCGGTTACCCTCTAAAGAAGGCACGCTATCTACCAATCACCAAAACGAAGCAGTTGTGATTGGTTATCGTAAGCTATGACATCCCAAACTGTATTACCTAAATATCGTTTAGTGTTGCATTCTGCGGTCGATATTGATTTGTTACCGACTAGGCCACTATTTATAAGCCATTTTAGGTGTGCTTGATCTTCTTGTGTGGTTAAGGGTACAGTTATCAAATTAAGGCCTAACTCTAAGATAATAGCAACAGTCATTTCTGTAACAGAAACAAGACTCTTCGGGAAACACAACTTTGTGTCATTCTATCTTTCGTCTAAAACCATTGTCAATGGAAGTGTAGGTGCTATTTGATTAATGACACTCTTCTTTACGTGTGACATAAGTGAAAGTCATTGCACCGAATCGGCGAATATTGGCGCTTCAAAATCTTGAGAATCCGAAGTAACCCATAGGGGGTTAGAAATGTGAAACCAGTCAACTAGGACAAAATAACTACTCTTATAGAATTTCCAAGAAACACAATGAGGAACCAATATGTGTAACATCAATTACTTAGACATATATTGGTTACAAATTCATGATCACGGTCGGTACAAAATCATTTCAGACGCCTTGCACATTCTGACTCTGGCTGACATAAGTTAGGTGTACTCAACCTTTTTTTCCGGGCTGGGTCAGACACATATGATGGGTATTTTACGCGGGCAGCAACAAGAGGATAATGGGGGGAGGGGGACATTATAAGAACGAAGCAACATTGGACAGAGCAAAACTGATCAAATTATGAAAACTCATTTTTTCGTCTCTTATTTTAATACTATATGAACCCTTTTTTTATCAAACAAACAAAAATATTTACTTTTTTGCATTTTTTTACTGAATTACGTGGTACTTTCGATTTTCTTTCATCCATCATCAAGCCTCTTGTTTATATTCTACTATCACAAACAACAAATGAACAGATTTGATTGCTTGATTGACAGAATTTCCCGCTAAATTTTCAGTACATAGTTCTTAAATAATTGAACTTATTAGTGCAATGGGCCATTACCAGGCCACTCATAAAAGGCCGGTGAGTTTCAGGTTGAGTATTACTCGGCATAAGTGTATCAAAGAACTTTTAACGTTTGCTGCAAAATGCATTGATCGACGTGTTTTGCCTTGCATCCCTTTCGGCCAACTTCCAACCCTCGAATGTTGGAGTTTTTTTTTCTTTTAACCATTTTCTACACAATGGTGCTCCGTGGCTGAATGTAAAGGGTTATTTCTTTCATTTTGAGGAACAGTCTTAACTTAAGATAAGACGGGTTTTATACAGTCTTGTGTTTTCCGGCTGAAAGAGGAAGTCTTCGAGGCTTCAAAGATAGTCCACAGCCACCGTCCGAGAAATGTTACAATGGCTATTCAGATTATCGACTATTCGAATAAGAGGTGTTCTTGTCATATACTCAATGACTGCCGTATCATCACATTAGATGAATTGTCCGTATGATGATATAGAATGCGAGCTGACCCCAGGCGTTCTCCTCAGTGCATCAAAATATTGATACATCCATCATGTTGCTGCTCTTAGAACCGTGTGAAAAGAAGACGTGGGGTCCCCCTGTGTCCAGTTTTTTATGTTGAACCCCATACTGTTTCCAAGCGTCCCTATGTTCCATTGTTAAGAGAAAATGCAATAACAATTCTCTTACAGGGAGTCCATGCTGCTCTGAGCGTCATCACACTCTCCTTATAGAGCTTCTCCCACCTGCGTCGTTCAATTCTGATAAAATGCTAATAATTGGCATCTCAGAAATCTTCTTCCTTTCACCGGAATGCTACATTTGTATAATCTTTCCTTCATGGTTTTTCAATTTTAATGACAGGGTCAACAGTGTATGTTAGTAGGAATAAATTAAGAAGTTTTATGAACTGAATCGTGCATCCTTGCAATAATTGAACCTAATGTAAAATATCTTTATGATTTACTGGAGGCGTGAAGGTTATTACAGGAATTTTTTACACTCTGATTGTGTTTCCATGAAATAATAAAATCATTAATACATTGAAAAGTCACTTCTATCTTTTATGCTCTATTTGCTGTATTATCTCCATATTACATAAAATATTATGAAACTTTTCATGGCGAAAGACAATAAGAGATGACAGATATTCTCCATTTGGTGATTTTCTAAACACCATGTTGTTTGCAAATCGTGAAATACAATCATGAGTGCTCCTACATTTCTTTTAAAAAATCAAACATTTTGAGTATATTCATAGGTAAATAGGATAAAATATCAAAAATTTAACTACCAAAACTTTAAATGCTCTCGTACTATTTAACTACTTTTTTTTTTACTTGCCAAAATATAAGCACACTCAGTGTCGACACATTTCTTCAGTTTTGACTCACTTTTTGAAATAGGACATATAAAGACGTAGTTTCTTCGAATATAGACATTTATTATATGCCAAAAGTAGGAAACAAGACAAAGAGCGGGCCATTCATTTCATTGAAAAATAACTACTAGCGCCTATTTTGAACAAATGCATGCTAGCATTATTTTTACTGCCATATAGATAGAAATAAATACATTTATTGGAGAAAAAGATTTTATGAATACCTTACTAGGGGGAGAGACAATCTTAATAGCCTTCAACCATTAGTAGTGAGCTCAGTCTTCTTTTTGGCGAGAAAAAGAAAAATATCTTATTTCTATGGACATTTTCATTTTTTTATTTAAAAAAATCATCGCTTGTAATTTACTAGTAGGATAAAATTTAATGTAATATTAATATAATGAAAATTTTGTTTGAAATTTCTAAAGTTTGTAAATTAATCATTTTTTTATTGGTGTGGATCATATCTTTTCTGTGGACCACATATACAACACTTGTGTCATTTTTGAAATTCTGAAATTCTTTTTAGCGAATAATACTTAGTTCATAGAATGTATCTTATGCATTCGTCAGATGATTAATTATTAATTACGTGTTAATTAAAGTTGTTACGTTATTAAAAAAAAGCTTTGAAATGTTTTGAATTTTAACAAATTAAAAAAGGTTATGTTTTTGAATTTGTTAAAATATTCATAATTTGCTCTAAATCAACTTGACTATTTTAATTTATTCGCTGTGCATTTTTTGTGTGTCTATGATTTACCTCTAACACAAAAAAAGGTTATTTTTCCTTAGATATTTTGTTTCTTTCAGCTTTTTTTAGAAATATTTAAATTTTGATGTACATTTTGGGTTTAAAATATATATACTTATGCATAATATAATAAATTGTTATTTAACGCTTTAACTGTCAAGTTACTTCGATGATTTGGGTACATAAATTGTTACCATTTTACAGAAAACTAAGAGATTAAGCCAAAATAAATTTCACCCGATATGTATTCGGGTGTAAGAAATAAGGGCACTAGAAAAAAATTACCTCGTATAACACTCGGGTGTGACATTTTGCAGTCCAAGTGCCATGCTCCAGATTCCCTTCTCGGTACTGTTAGTGCAGTATTTGGAATCAAACATTTCAATTCTTCACTTTAAAAATCAGGTATTTTTATTTTTAATTCATAATGATAATGAAAAACAAAGTTTATGGAAATATGTAATGTGTTACATTTCTTGTTGAATTTGTAAAATTCAAACTGAGGAGAAAGTTCTTTTTCACTCTCGCATTCTGTTGGACTGTATTTTCTTATTTTGTCGATATACTTGTCAAATCTTTTAAGACATTCTAAATTCATTCAGCAATTTAGCTTTGGAGGTATTTGTCAGACGCTGAATTAATAAATCCGGAAAGTAAGAAAATTTGTGTAGCCTTTTCGGGATTTCTTGTGAAAAGGAAAGTCTTTCTCGATATCGATTTCTTCTCTTTCTTCCTTTTTCTGTGAGTTTAGCATGAACAACCTCAATGTTTATTTGCGACTTTTTTACCATAAGGAAAGGATATATTTCCAAAACGCTATAAAACAAGTCTTACAATATTTTTAAACCATATACTTTTTCTTCATTTTGCCCAAACTTTATATTTCTGTAGTTTTTAGTGAGTAAAGAATTGATTGCTCAGATTGCTCGTATATATTAAGTATTTTGTTATGAATTTAACTTTCTTTCTTTTTTAAAACATATGTTTGAAATATTTTCCCTCTAAAAATTTATTATTACTAGAAAAATCACAAAATAAAGTTATAAATAATTCACATAAAATATACTGTGAGAGTTTTTATAGAAATTTTTTTTCATATACTATATCGTTAGAAAATACAATAAAGCCTCTGACATATTTAGACATATTGGGACTAAAAAAGTTTGTGCGAAATTATCTGTTGATTGTCATTATTGGATTTATTGATTGTTTTATTAACGTATCACAGGAAAACTACAAAAAGAAAGTATTGGCGACAGACCTTATATTCTTGAAATATGGCTAACAGACGAAGAAAACATCAACTGAGCTGTGTGCGTCTTGTGTGGTATCTTACTCTCCAAACTTCTACAATATGCCAGGATGAAGACTTTGAGCTTCAACACAATTAACCATACTGGCCAAATGACTTGTCACCTTATCTAAAATTTGATGTTTTTGCCTTTTGCTTTGTATAGAGCAGTAACTCCTCGTGGTACTGATATAATAAACTTCTGACATACCACGATACAGTGATTTCAGATCGTGCTTTATGAAGTTTCGTTTTCAGTTCATCGTACTAATTTTCGATTATTCTAATATCAGGCTTTTTGATCGCCATTTCAGATGATGAAATACATCATGGGTATGGTTAAACCAGTTCTGTACAGTTTTGGCTTAAAGTTTGGCTTCTTTTCTACTTTTTTGCAGGGAATTTGAAAATTTTTCGTGGCTTAATCCTTTTTTATGGTGATTACACATAAAAGGTTTTGTGGTTCGAGGTTAATCAGGAGAGATTTTACAACTAAATTTACATAGAACGTCCACTGGTGTTGACATCAATGCAATATATAATTATGAATAATTGCCGTTCAGCAAAATATAGTTCATAAAGTAGATACCATTAGTAAAAAACAAACTTCCGGAAGTAATACCACATATTTATTTGACTTTAAATGCAATGTCATTGGGTTCACAGTGGAAATGGGTCAGTTACACTAAAATCATTTTATCTAAGAGTATTGTTACACACACACAGCATTTGATTATCTGCTCATAAAAAACAATTCATTCGATTTTCGAGCCTTAAGCAGAGCAGACAACCTGAAACGATGACTCATAGAAAAGGTTTAAGCCTTGATGTAATTGCTAATTTGTTGCGAAAGCTTTCTGAGAATGAATCGGATGGTGTAAGCTGTTTATTTCTAATTTAGATTTCGATGAACACATAAGATTGAGTGAAAGAGACTGAGAAGAATCTGAAGAAAGTGCAGAGGAAATTGATAATATTCTAATAAATCCTGATATTATTTCGCTAGTGATGGCACAGAATCCGTACCATATATTAGTAAGGTTCCTGGCAGATTTGTGACTCGAAATGCTTTGCGGCAAAGCAGTGATCCAATAAATTTCGAGAAGCATAATGTCAACGTCAGTTTTTTATTATATAAAGGGTCATAATATATAAATACATGAAATAATATTTAAAAAAATACCCTACTTAAAACTAAACCCTGCTCTGTACAGTAAGCCTGCAATTATTCAGTTATTACTATTGTTTTATATATTTTATATCGCGGTATTCGAAACAACACCGGTGGACTTTTTTTGGGTAATCGAGATTCCGGACGTTCTTGTGTTAATTCTTTACCTTCAGCCAGCACTACTGGTTGCATTCAGTCTGGATTAAGAGCTTCATGTTGTCCGACAAATTCTTTGTCTACCATCATTTGTAAAAAGTGTTAAATTGCTGTCATAGGTCCATGCAACTTTTCCCCACATTTCAACAGTTCAGATTTTGTATTCTTCAGCCCAAGTATAATGATTTTTTAATATAAAAGCTGACAAATAGGATTTTAGAGGTCGCCGTTGACTATAAAAGCCAAGAAATGTAAGTTTTCTTCGTATTGTTCTATGAGAGATTTTTGTATCCGTGTTCAAATTGAACTCCTTTATAATTTATAGAGTTGTCAATCGTCTGCTTTCCCTATTTTTCTTCACAATTCTCTTCAATTTTCTCTCTTCACGTTTTGTCAATTTCTGGGATCTATTTCCCCTAGATGATGAAGCTTTTGTGCTACCTTTTATTAAATATGCTTTATATATTCTTATGTCGCTTCAGTTTGATATTCTAAGTTGTTTTGAAATTTCAGATACATTCATGATATTTTGTTGTAGAGAAACAATCTACCCTCTTTTAAACTCATTAATAGCTTTTTTGATGGCATCATAAAACAAATAAAATTTTATAAAATTAAAAAAATCTTTAATTTAAATAATAGAATCGATTGTATACTTTGACAAAAGTACTTTTTCTAAGATATTAATGGCTAGTTTCTTAAGTTGCAATTTAACGAAGATTAAGTGTAAATATAAATGGTAGAGGAAAAGTCATTTGGCCACTATGTTTACATCAGCCCCTTTACACAGTTGAACTAAAGCGGAATCAATGTACAAACCCACAATTTGACAGAAGCAGCACTAAGCTTAAGCCAATATGGTACAATCTTCACAATTTTTCTTATTTTTAATATTTAATATTTGGTTTTAATTGTATTTTATAAAGGGGTTAATATTTAATAATAATTCATACAAAAAATTTTTAATATGTTGCAAAATGTTTGTAAAATTTAAATTTATTGAACTTTTTTAAACAATTTTAAATTCCTGAAGCTTTTTTAAAAATGTCTCTTTACCTTCAAAAAATTTTTTCCAAGTACTTTATAATATACTACATAAAACTGTGCATGGGTTTTTTTCTGCTGCTGCTCTTTAATTTTTATTAATTTTTTTTATTGTTAAACTTCCAAAAATTCTGAACGAAACATTAATTTAGACTTTGAAATTTTTTAGAAAAAGTACAAAACATGTTAGACATAATTTCATGCACAGTTTTACAAAACATACATTTCAGAACATGTATAAAAAATTTCACATTACTACTTCCACCATCAAAAATGCCTTAGGGTTTTGAATAATAGTATATGTACAAAAATTCAACATGGAGAAATATGAGTTTGAAGTTTTCAATCCATGAATAGCATGATATAATATTCATCGAATAGTCTGAAACTTTTATAAATTGTTAATTAGCTTATTTAAAACTGCTTACCATAAGAAATTGCAAAAATGTAGAACAATTAAACTGTATACTGTCATAAAGAATACGTAGAAGAAAACGAATGATAAAGATCAATATTTCATAAAACTTTAGCTTAATATTTTAAAAAGATAAATACACACACTTCAGAGCTAATTCCATGCTCAGTTTGACAACTCAAATAATGCACAACATGTGTAAATATGTTTATGCCATTATTTTTTTATTTTCATGATTTTAAAAGCATTCGCATATTAAATATTGTACACGAATGAAAGCAAACTCAAATAACGATTTATAAGTAAATTTATCAAAATCTAGGAACTGCAAATGTGCAATTGCTTAAATAAATATATTAAAATATTTTAATAATAAAAGTGTTGAATTTTACACACGTGGGATATATATATATCGCCAAAAACAAACATATAAAAATGGGAGAGTTTTTCTATTCTTGCGAATTAGATTTTTAATTATCTGAGTTATCAAAATGAGATTTAGTATTTGTTCTTTTTTGAGAATCCATTTTGAAGTTTTAATTTCATTCATAATAATATCATAAAAAGCACGCACAACTTTTAAATCTGGACCACAAATCCATTTACTCTTCCAATAAACAATTCACAAACTAGAATTTTTTGCATGAATTGCACAATTCTTTCTTGAAATGATTTGTTACTGCATATATAATATTAGTCTCATTTACGCTGGTAGAAAAATAATTAATTCATTTTTATCAGGCTCTTTTCTAGCAGATAATCTAAAATGTAAGCGTGGTAGTTGTTGTCCAGCATCAAATATAACTTGATAAAAAAGGCAGGTAAACCTTTGAAATTTTGCAGACATGTTTATAAAGATTTGAGGCCAATATAAGCAAATAAAAAATTTCGATACTTTTATGATTTTTAGGGTACCATATCGCCTTAAGTTTGTGATTTTGACCACTCGTGTGTGCCACAGCAACTATCTTCTTTGTAAAATGACTATCATTTAGTATTCCTTAACTTATAAGAAAAAATTATTTGAAACTAACACATTGAATTTTTACCCCCAGCATTACATTACAGGAATATATGATTCTTTTTACAGAACGAAAGTCATTTGTTTATTTTATAATTTGCTAGAATTTTGTTCCCGTTAATTTACGTTGCTGTAATACGACGTCTAGATAAAGATAAACTTGCCTTATCAAAATTTAAATGTATAGAACTCAGAAAACTTGAAAAGAATTCGGGAATTATTTTATTTAGGTATTGAAGAGAAAAGCTTTTCTAACGCTATGGAGATCCTCAAATATGTCGGAGAGAATACAAAGGAATATCTGGATTTTGTGCATTTCTGCATTTTCTTCGGTAAAAGGAATACTCTTCTTGTACAATGTTAATTTATAAAAATAAGACGAAGGGGATATATACTGATGGTTTCTTATATTCTTCTCATAAGAGTTTATATATATATTTTTTTTAGTTTAAATATAGGCTACATTTAATTTTTCTGAAAAAAAATAGATTTCATTATTATTTTCATAATTGTACAGCTTTTCATAATCAATATGATTTTTATTCGCAAGGGTTACGTTGAGTATTTTTCTCATGACAGATTTAGTTTCCATTGTAATGCCCCACTCGTTCCTTATAGCTTTCAAAGTAGTGGAATTACATATCTTTTTAAAAGTTCTTCAATTTATGCACTCATGATCTTTATTGCTACACCATGAAGAGGGCCCCAAACACACGTAAAATTTGAATGAAATAATTACATGATAAGCTGAGTATTAACTTTTCGGGATGGTGCAACCACTTCATGATCCTGAATCAGGACCTTGGTTCATTTTTGGACAATTTTCATACAACAACGTTTGTAACACTACAGACTGTTAGCAAGATGACCTTTGTTGACGCTTCCCTTGAAGCTTGAGTGAAGATATGTGTTCTTACAGTATAGATCGTTGATTAGCAATCATGAATTCAAGAGTGGCATCACATTGTCTCTTCTGACGAACCCAAGTTCTGCATACAGGACCAAGATGGACGTATTTTTATATGGAGGCAACGAGGAAAACGAATATTTCCATCTTGGTTTTGCCATCATCATACAGCTATAGAATCAAGAATGATGCTATAGGATTCATTGGTTGTGGCTCTTGATCACCTCTTGTTCGCATAACCGATGTTGTGAAGAGTTGTTCTTGCATTTTTGATGATCAAATGTTCGTGTCTATGTCCTGTTTTCAAGAGTTCCATGAAGCATTTTTAACAATGCGATAAATTTTTACATGTTTCCCATGTTACCTTAGCCTTTTTCAATTGAAAAACGGATCGATCGGAACTCTTTTAAGGGCCCACTTGTTTTCTAGTTCTATCACCCATTGAAAACATCTGGCCCTGTGTAACCAAAATCTGTTGCAGCATTAGAGGAGTCAATATCTTAAATATCTTCAAATAATCATTTTTGACCTTTTGATGCTTCTAAAATCTGCATTCACGCGAATTTTTGAAAAAACGTAGAGTTACCTATTTAATAGCAGAATCAGTAGTAGCATTAACCATGTATCAAAATGCTACTACAAGTAAATCCAATATCGAATTGAATACCGATTTTAAGAAATCATGAGCAAATTGAAGAAAAGTTCTTAATGTTATTATGAACTTAAATACGTTATAATTTGTATTCAAAAAGAATGTGAGATGTAAAATGTGTGATAGTGGACATAATTATTTTTATTTTGAAATACTGTGTTTTTTCTTACAATATGGAGTTTTCTTCTTTAAATTATCATGCAGGAGCCCCGGTAACATCAATTAATTCTAGATGCATAAATGCTATGTGTTCCAGTGAAAGAGGTGTAGAAACTAAACGGATATATTGTAGCCTTATGAATCTCCCTCAACCACATACGAGATTTGCACCTTATAAAAAGAGATTCTTAAACGCTTCAGAATTCATTTGTATTGAAGCAATTCCTAATACTACGCAAAATTCTATTAGTGAAAAAAATAAAAACCATATATAAATATTGCAGTTGTAAAGGGAGCTTGGCAAAAGTGAGGCTATGCTAGACTCGATGGTGTAGTTACTGTGATCAGCATAGATACTGGTAAGGTAGTAGATGTTGAAATACTCTTCACACACACACACAAATACTTTGCAGGCAAGAACAAGCATATACTCAGTAAAACAAGTTTAAGGAAACTGAAATTTTGTAGGAATATATGGAAATAATTTAAATCCTTGTAATTTTTCTAATAGTATTTTTCCGTAATAAAAACGAAAAATTAATATCTACCACTTTCACATTTTCAAAAAATGAAATCGTATATTTATTTCTAGGCTTCAAAAGAGTTGAAGGATAGCTGTGAAATTTCTGTGAAATGTTCATCTATACAAACTATAGTATAAGATGAGATGGGGTAATTGTATTATTTCCCTTCGTAATAAATTTAAAAACCATATTTCTTTGCATTATATTATCTTTTCTTTCTAGAGAATGTCTAAAGGAACAGCTTTGAATGACTTTCATGAAGGGCAAGCTTTAGCCTATAAAACTGAGGATAAAAGTATACGAGAGTTATATGTCTACCTAAAGCTTGTCACAATATGATTTCTTGCTTTTTGCAAAACCCAAATATTCATGGATCCAAAAAGAAGACAGAATGACCAAAAACGCCTGACTCCTTGTGATGAAGAAAAAAACTTAGATAAAGATGTGCAACCATTACGAGTGTCAAAACACAAGTAAGACTAACATATGTCTCAAAACAAACAATTACTACAGCATAAAAATTTCAAAACATTACAATTCGAAAGAGAAAACATGGAGTGATCAAAAAAACATTTGGCCATGCGATTGGATTGGGTCAAAAAACATATATAATGAACTACTCAATGGAATTTTGCAATATTCTCGGATGAGAAGAAATGTAATTCAAGTGGTCCTGATGGATATTAATACTATTTACATAATCTTAAAGATAGTAAACTATTTTACTCAATTTTCGCCAAATGGTAAGAGGAAGTGTGATAGTATGGTTAGCCGCTGGCTCTAAAGAAAGAACGTCATAATGCTCTCAATGATAGCAAAACCATCCAGATTATATGCAAGTTTTAGAATTTTAAGCTTCATTCTTATGCGTCACAATTTGATGGAGTGGAATGGATATGCGAAAAAGATGTGCATCCATTCACACAGCAATTTCTGTAAAAAACTGATTCTGATCAAACAATATTCGAGTTTTGGCATGGCCAGCTAAAGGGCCTGATATATACCTTGCAAAAAATATTTAGACATTCTCGTTCGATGGATATACGATGAAGGAAAGCATTACAAATTCATCTTTGAGCTGAGGAAAACACTCAGTTACGTTTGCAACAATTTTTGCCCAAATTCGATCACTGCATGATTCAATGCTATGTAAGGTATTTGAACTCATGAAAGCAAATGTGAAAAAACCAAGCTAGCTTTTTTTTCCTGTACGAAACAGCTCACTTCTACTTGTATTTAGAAACTTTTCAATACGAAAAATAAGGAGAATTTTAAAGGATCTGTTAACTATAAAAATTCTCAATTCAACTGCTTTAATGTTCATTACATATATATATAACTCACAAAGCATTACTCTCATAGAAAGATTTTTGAATAAAAAAAATTTTTAATTTTTTTTAAAATAAATTTAAGTGTGTTATACCTATTTTACTGTGTGCATTCATCAATAAGATAGGAAGCATAATCTTGAAAGGTCAAGTGGATTGATGTAAGACGAAGGTGCATTTAGAGTATTATCACTTCATGATACTTGGTATGTCACGTATTTAGGTGATGGAAATTCCAAGGCATTTGATGTTATCCAAAGGGAAATATGTATATAGAGAAACATATCCCATAGAAGAATATGAGTGTATTGGAAACGGTTTTGAAACGCATGTAAACGAGATTACATGACATAAAAATTGAAATAAAAGGCAAATCTTATCCTGTGTGTTTAATATTTAAGTGTTAAAAAGACTTGACTGAGCTATTAGAAGAAATTTAAGCAATATTCAAAACAAGGGACAAGCTATCAGGGGCTATTTCCCTGCAGAAACTATCCTCAGATAGATATCTTCACCATGGTTTTTAACCATTGGTAGTTTGCAAAAATAAAAATTGTCTTTACGTGTTTGTTGTAGAAGCCATGCATCCAATATTTAGAGATGCATATAATATTTAGAGATTTTTGATATCTTGATCTTTTATAAAATGATTCTGAGATAACACACACAACTTTCATGAATGCTTTTATAATGCCATTTGTGTCTACGTGTTTCCAAATCAACATTTGTACAGATAGAAACACTTTCACTTTGAGTTTATGATGCTCTTTCTTCCTTTAATAACCGGAATAGAGATTAATTTTAAAAATTACTACAATCAGGAGAACATACCGAGAATTCCAAGAAATGCCTCGATAAATAAAGATTATTGAGAAAAATCTATGCATTTTCTGAGCAATCTAAGAAGAAAAATGTAAGATAAAATACTTAGAAGAAAAAAGAACCTACTCTTATTAAAGTAAAACAAAAACGTACTGTGGTTATGGATCATTAAGATCATGACAAGGTAAAGCTTTATACTAAAGAAAATGTTTTTTTTTTTTTAAAGTGATATTTTTTATAATGAGTCATCTTTTTTTTCTCCAAATTTTCTGAAGGCATGTGTACCGGCATTTTTACTACATGTTCCTGATTTGTAGTATGAAGTGATATATTTCGAATCCTGAGAATAGGTATCAAAAAAAAAATATGACAACTCTCTATAAATCATAATGATGATTAGTTAAAGACATTTTTTTAAAAAAAAATAACTATGAGATATATTTATTCAATTTCCCTCGAGTATGCACAGATAAATGTCTACTTAATATACATACATATTTTTAAATTTATGTTTCTAAGAAAAAGGTACATAACAATGCTCAGTTTAACATTGCCGATATAGGGGTATTGACTCCTGTTAATGCTGTACTTCTCAAACTTTCAGTATTCGTAACCCATTTTCAATACTTTTAAGCAATATAATAAGTATATATTATGTTATTTTTTACTTTCTATATAATTTTTAAATTGGAATAGATTGCTATAAACATGCAACGTGTATTTTGTTTTTTATTGTGTCAGTTGTATTTGTTTTGCTTCTTTCCAGTGAAAAAATAATTTTTTTAAAATAATCTTTTATTTTCGACTTTTAGATATGTTCGCGCCCCTCACGTAGGATTAACACGAACCCTATGGGGGCGCCCCACAATTTGAGAATCACTGCCTTAATGAACTCCGAAACAAAGTTGAAACCAATGGAATTATACATCATCTATGTGAATATAAGCTCAGTTTGGTTCGAAGCTTAGCCACATTACAGCTATTATTACCTCTGAAGGAGGCAGCATTGGATAATGAAATCTGCACCCAGTGTATCCTGAGAATTTTAAAATTTAAGTATGTGTTTCTTCCATCACTATACATATACACGGTACAAAATATGGTTTCATACTAATAAGAAAGGAGCAACTTTAATTAATCCGAGGAAATGGGGCTCCAAAGGAAGAAGACAAACTTAGTCTAAGTTTCAGGGAACCCTATTTTATTTTTTGATTTTTCGTTTTACGGAGATGGTGTAGCTTAGTTACACCATCTGTGATAAGAAACAATAACAACAACAACACAGCAAACTTTTGTTACTTGCTTTTCTTCCTGGAGCAGCATTTTTATTTGTCTCTAGTGTAAACTAAATAAATAAATGAAAGTAATAATATAAATAAAAGTCTTGATTATTAAGAGATTTATGGAAACTCTAAAATGCAGAAAAAGTTTATGCATTTTAATATATTACATATTATTAGTTAGCGCAGTTTTTTTAAATAAAGTTTCAAATTAATTAGTGTATTTGTTTTGACTTTTGAATGAAGTAAAAAGTATTACTGTGAAACCCGATAGCTGAGTGGTAGCGTATCGCGCTTCCACGCCGGAGCTCAGGGCTGGACAAGGGCATATTTCATTCGCTATGTTTCTCTGAATGAACTTGGAGGATAACTGGGATGTATAGTCAATTCAATTTATGGTAACGTTCGGTTACCTCTTACATCCGAACCCCCTTATCTACCTGTAAACACGGATAGATATGTTGGAGCAACTGAATAATCCACAGACATTATTTCCAATCTAATTTGATTTATTAATTCTTATTAACAATTATCAAACAGACACAATACAATTATGATAGATTGGGGAGGTGAGATCCTATAACACGGGGATACTACTACAGACCCTCAACTGAATCTAAGACAGCTTAAATACACTCAAATATAACTACGTCGCACACTAATAACTAGCTTCTACTTAATCAAGTGCACAGTACCTGAACCTTTAATGTATCGGATCCTACACTGGAACTTTGCAGGCACTCTCTTCGGCTTGATCAAATGACGATGGCTCCACGCTCGATAATCTTTAATTAATTCCACTGCTTTTCAATCTTCAACTAACAGCTAATTCTCAAACTTCCGTTAAACTCCTATTTGCACACATCTAAAGTATCAACTTCAGGGTGTCAACAAATCACTTCCTTCCTTCCTTTCTTACTGCCAACTCGCGAAAATTGAATTTATATAATATACCTCATTTACATAAATCACGTTCGCTTACTCGATGAATGTTGGTTGAATTAAATATTTTGTTTAAAGAGAAAGAAGATATTAGAGGAACCGCGTACAGATTCGTCACAAATTATAGTTTCCAACATTTTTAAGAAAACTATATATATACATATATATATATATATCGTGGTTTTTTTTAATGAATTTCAAGACATTATTTGTTAACCGTCTTTATTCCATGGGATCATTTTGTAATCTGTTTGTAAGAGAGAGAGAGACGGACACGCGTGTTAAAACTCAAGAGTCCGCGGCTTCTTCAGAAGCTATATGTCTGTTCAAGTACATTCCTTATTGAAGAGGTATATTTGAAATACTAGGTAATAAAAATTAATGGTCGGAGCCGGCAAACTTCTTTTAAGGCAATGTGCTATCCGTTCCCGAACTGGGTAATAAATTTAATACTTGAAGATGTAACAGGAAAATAAAAGTTAGAAGTGGTTAGGGTTTAATTTTAGATCTAATTTAATTATCCTTACATATATATATATATATATATATATATTAAGAATAATCCAATTATTTTAACGTTATATAGCAATAATACACCCTATGTTCGAAGCAATTCCAATTCAACTAAAAATAAGTAAATTAAGAGAAATTTTTAACCCTTTTTTTACAGATACTTCCAACTGCAAAGTGGCAAATTTTTAATAGTTTCATAATTTTTAAAAATATCTTATTTTTAACAAAAAATTTAAACGAAGAATAATTATATTGTTGGTATATACACATTTTCAAGATGTGTCGTACTCTACTCCTTCATATGTAATGAAACATTTTGTCACTGATATTCACACTTCAAAAGCGCATTGAGCTCTAAAATAATCACTAAGAAAAGAAATATAAAATAAAAATATGTTAAAAATATCCCACAAAAACAAAAAATTGATTCTTCTCACAAAAATAATATAGTTTTCTACTAAAAGTGAAGTAATTACATAAATTTGAATATTTTGTTTTACAGAATTAAAGAATGTATGTGTGTATTCTTTCACGCTAAAATAAAATTAATGTTTATTCTCTTCTTAAAATCTCATGTTACCTCTTATATTACCTCTAATAAATATATAAAATTCCTTTTGCGCTGATCATAAAGTAGTTGTAATTAATTCTAATTTGTTAAATAATTGAGCGAACATATTTATCTTCTGTTTTTTGGCTGAATTGTAAAAAGTAAAAAACAAAAAATAAACTTTTTAAATATTTCTAATTTCTTAAAAGTACAAAAAATAAGTGTATGCATCATTATAGTATACGTAAATTCCAAACATTAAGCACAACAAAAAAATTTAATCTATAGTCAAAATAGATAAACTTATTATATTCAAACACAATGTTAAATTAAAACTACAACATACCACTATGAAAATAAAAGAATAGTTAATTGTAAAATACACGCATTATTATCGAGATAACCGCGTTTCACAATTTTTGAGCTTCACCTCTTTTTATATAAAAGTAGTACATATGCTATACCGTAAATATTCTACAGATATAAGTGTCGAGTTTATTTTCAGACACATCTCAGTGCTTCGTGATGTTGACAAAACTAAATTAAGCCATCTGTTCTAAATATTTTTTTTGAATATTCGAATGCAGATTTTTGCTAAAGGAGAACCACAACTTTGACATTAATCACCTATATTATTACTCGCTTATATTTCTTTGTGTATGGTGTAAAAATAATGTTGGAAGAGAAAGGTTTTATCGTCTCTGACTTTTATTAATAATTATTATATCATAGTTCTGCTTCATAGTACGTTGCTCAAATGCAAAAATAATTCACGAGTAAAGCTATTTTTTTTAATTCTATTACACCATCATGTGTGTGTGTGTGTGTGTGTGTGTGTGTGTGTGTGTGTGTGTGTGTGTGTGTGTGTGTGTGTGTGTGTGAAATACATATATAGAAACAAAATATATTGTATACATTTTCAACTCTACACACTCTTGCAAACTGATCTATTTAGAATCTTATAAGATTCCAGATGAATATACCTGCATATTACGCATATAATATATAAATGTTGTCAAATTAATTGCATCTAATATATATGATAGCTAATCATAGCATAAGCCGCGAGAGACACATAAGATTCGGCATGGAGTTCTGTGTAAGACCCTTCAGAATCCATCGATTCTATATTCGCATAACAATTGTTGGATTTCAACTAATGCGAGTAGCAACATCGGAGAACAATATATCGCACTCTCGATAGGTCCCGATCCTGCCACTATTGTATTTCGACATATAGCCACTTCACTTCTTGAGGTTTTCTTACACAAAGGAAGCCTATAACTTTTTCACAAATAACCAATACTCGGATGTGATTCCCTAATGAAAAACCAGCTGCGTAATTTCTCTCTTTTAGAGATCCTTTATTTCCCGTTTATCACTCCTTCAACGTTTGCTAATCCTTTTTGATACTCTAATAAATGTATATAATATATATATATATATATCATTGGCCGGGGGAAAATGTTATTTGCTGTACTCACGTGGTAAGTCTTTATCTAATAGTTTTAACTTTGATTTTAAAATATTTTAGAAATTATTATAGGCTATAATATTATCGTTTTACATTAATAGATTATGGTTTTATTTATAATAATAGTTAAACTCTTCTCTAGAAATTTCTTGCTTTCCCTATGGCCCAGAGTATAGGCAAATTCAGGTGAAGGTTGTTTGGCCTAAGAACTTTGTTTAAACCTGCAATCCTGGTTCCTAAGGCCAGGAGTTTGCTCTAGTACTACTGTGGCTAAGGCTATTCTGTCATGACTATAGTTATCTTAGGTTTATAACCATATTTTGTATATTTTTGTAATATATATATATATATATATAAAGTATTTCAAATAAATATTAGTCTTTAAATTCACAATTACGGCTAATTTACCTTTCAATCGTGATTCTTCATTTTATACTGTATAATGATTCAAATAATGACACTATTTGTTGCTATCAAAATTCGTAACTTCTCATGCAGAGAAAATGAGTGTTTCGGCTTACAAAAATCGTGTCAAAAAAGAAAACTTCTTACGATCTTCGCTATCTCTAACACTAGCTTGCAAGCCAGAAGCTACTTACTCAACCCAAGTTACATTCCCTTCCAAAAGTTAAGCACGAAGATGTAAAATACAAAAAAACCAACAAATACTGCTTTGATTGACACAAAATTTGGCAGTAAAGTAGCATATATATTTATGCATAAAACAAAATCAATAATTATATACAGAAATGAAAACAATATTAAATTTTTGTAAGTTATCAGATAATGTCATACTGGAGACTTAAACAGAATTATGTATAAAGTGAAAATAAACAGCATAAAATGAAAAAAGGACATTAATAGGGTATGTGATTCCCCCTCATCTGTATTACAACGTTTACACCTTCTGACCATGCTTTCAATCAGGTGGTCAAAAATCGCAGAAATAAGCAATCACCATTCTTCTTGTAGAGCAGCTTCCAGCTCAATAAGAGCGGCTGGAGGTAGGAAACGTGAAGATACAGCACTGCCGAGAGCATCCCAAAGATTTTCAATGGGATTAAGGTCAGGCGAATATGCTGGCCATGCCATACGCGCAATCCCTTCACCCTCCAGGTAGTCATCGACGATGTCAGCTCTATGGGGACGTGCGTTATCGTCCATTAAAACAAAAGTAGGGCCAACTGCTGCAGCGTACAATCTCACAATGGGTTCTAGGACTTCATCTCGATTCCGGACAGCCGTCACAGAACCCCGTTTAAAGATGTGCAGGTCGGTGCGGTATCCTAATGAAATCCCTGCCCACACCATAATGCTTCCGCCTCGGAATGCGTGATGTTCGGTGATGTTTTGGGGCTGATTGCGTGTTCCTTGTGTACGCCATATCCTTATATGCTTGTCATCTGGCTCCAGAGCAAATCATGACTCATCAGTAAACATGACATTGCCCCAGTCAGACGCTGTCCAATTGCCATATTCCCGGCACCACTTTAATCGTGCCTCTCTTGATTGGACGGATAGAGGAACGCAAACTCGAGGTACCCGGACATACAGTCCATTCATATGTAATCTTCGGTGTACAGTAGCTGCAGATATAGCCTTACCAATGGACACTGTGGAGGTCGCTCTGCGATTCCGCTTGGCTACAATAGCAATATATCGATCTTCCGCGGGAGTTGTAACCCTTGGGTGACCACCTACGGGCCTTCGGACAGCTGTCTGTGTGGTTTGGAATTGTTTCCATAAACGTGAAATTACAGAATGATGAACGCCGAATATAAGAGCAACATTTGTGATCGACTGTCCTGCTTCAATGCGCCCCACGGCACGCCAGCGCTCAGCATCTTCCATTCATTTTCTGGAAATCATAGAAACACGTATGTCTTGAAAACAAAATGTACGAAAGTTTTAAACACCTTCTATCAGCACTTACAATCAACTTCTGTAACCCTTCATAAAGCCCTTTTTGCATATTTCTTGACATGAAAGCAAGATTGGCTGTTACCTAACATATTTGCACACTTCCATCTACCTCTGCAGCGACTTGCATCCTCTTCAATTCTGATTGGCTTCTGGAAATTAGCCTTTTCCTCTCCGTGCTTAACTTTAGGAAATGTGTGTAAATATTAATCCATGTTCAAGTTTCATAGCACAGTTTTTAATTACACAAGGCTCTCTTATCTCATGTTAACGGAGGACAAATACTAATAGAGCTGCATAGCAGGAGCTGATCCCAACATTTTTGACTGCTTATACACAAAAAAGTTATCATTTATTTAAATTAAGGTTTGAGTTGGTTAATTTTGCCGAAGAACCGTTCTTTCAAAGTTTCGTAAAAGTTCAGATCTTTATACCAATTTCTTTCTCAAACATGGTCTTCTCCTATATGTTAACTTTCATATACTGCATTCTGTTACTTTTTCAATCAAATTATCTTTCCTTCATCTTGCCTTAAACAAATTGGTTCGGTGGCTTAAATGTAGCTTGCCTTCTTCGTAAGCTGAAGCTGGGTCGGGTTCCAGCTGGAATCGATAGATTTTCTGGATATAAAAATCGTAGGCACGCATGTTATGACTATGTGGCATATAAAAGATCTTTTATCAATTTGGCTCTAGTACCCTCGGAAAAATTAAGTCCCTGCAGTATTTGGCATCTGATATGAGCTTGAATTGAAATTAGTTCAAGCGTCCAAATTTAGTGATTTTGACAAACTTCTCATTCATATATTAGCATATATGTTATATCACTGGAAAGGTCATGAATTGTGTGGAGATTTTAGAAATATCACAAAATCTCAAAAATGATACCCTGAAGGTATTCAGTCTACTCACTGCCCTTAAAAATTTGTGGGATGAAGTCGGAAGAACTATTCAAAAATTGGAAAAGCTACCGATCAACTTCTAATCCAACTTAGAGCTGCCATTACGTTAGCTTGGAAAGCTTTCTTCTTCAATGGCATGAGTTACTAGCTGAATACATGCCAAGAAAAATACCGGCTGTGATCAAAGCTAGATATTATTTAATGAGATCAAAGGGCTATATAATAAAGGGTGTCTCTAATAAAAAAGAATGAAGCTAAATGCCCATACTAATATATTATCAAAATCTTAATCTTAGGAATTAAGATTGTAGAGTTAACCATTAACTGCTGTTTGTAAAAAATGCAACACAATGAAGTAATCATCAGAATTAAATGAAATTTAATGCACAAATGACGTATTAATGCAAATAAATAACGAAATTTTCAATGCAAAAAAAAAAACAATATTAAGTGTCCAAAATCAGTATTTGGTGTAGCCACTACGCGCTGCAATAAGGGCTGCTTTACAACGTGGCATGGAGTCAAACAGATTTCGAATGTCTTCTTGTGGATAAGAATTCCATATTCCTTGTATGCGAAGCAAAGATTCGTCTTTTGAAGCTGCAGGATGCGGATCACACGAGCGAGACGCCGACCAACCAAATCCTACGCGTGCTCAATAGGCCACATATCCGGCGAATAAGCAGTCCAAGGAAGAAATTGCATGTGTTGGGCTTATCAGAAGTCTCGAACAGCCTTTGCAACATGTTGGCATGCATTATCCGGCTGAAAGATAGCTCCAGGGATGCCTTGAAGGATGGGAATGACTTCGGGGTATAGCACTTCATGAACATACCTGTTGCTATTAAGATTACCCACAATTCATAGCAAATTGGATCGTCCATGATACGAAATCGCACCCCAAACCATAACTCCCGGTGTTAGGCCACTATGTCATTCGATAACGCACTCTGGAAGGCAGCGCTCACCGGCATAGTGTCTAACATGAATGCGGCCATCATAGTCTCACAAATTGAATCGTGATTCATCTGAAAAGACAACTTGGTGCCAATCAGCTTCCCAGGCTCTGTGCTCATGAGCCCATTGCAGACGTCGATGGTTTGCCGTGAAGGGGATCTTGTATAAACGCATCCTTGGACGCAATCCACGGTGCAGCAGACGTCGATGAATAGATGAAGCCGACATTATTTCACCTGTAGCAGTAGACCAAGGTGCTGCCAACTTCCTGGAGGAGGCTGTACAGTCATTCACATCCATGGGGAGCAGGTGTCGATTGTCGCACGCTGACGTCAACTTCCGTCGTCCACTGCCAGTTTTTCAAGTTGTTCATTGCTCGTCGGTCCATTGCTTTCAAACAACTCGCCTCACTGTGGAACTGTTCCACTGCACACGAGCTCCTATTGCGTGATAGGAAAATCCCCTTTTTTCTCGAAGACCGATAATCCTCTCCCATTCAAACTCCGTAAGTTGTTGGAATTTCTCCTTATTTCGTCGTGGAGGCATACTTAGGTCTCACTAAACGTTTGCCACTAATAAATAATCAAGAACTATCTAGAACGCCCCGCTACAGTCCTCTATTTATACGTTTTCAGCATTAGTTCAGAGAGAGCTGCGCACGCCACGCATGCGCGGTTTCTCTGAAACTTTGCTATTTTACATAACATCTTATAATTGATATTTGTTGCAAAGTCATTTAATTCTGATGATTCTTTCATGGTATTGCATTTTTTACAAGCAGTAGTGTAGTTTTAAGGCTAGTCTATCTTCCTTTTCCTTAATTGACCTATACCACTATACTAAAAGGAAGAGATAACATTGTAAGAATAATTTAATTAGTTCACGAAAATATAAAATCTAACACTTATAATACTCTCATAAACCTACATCCCAAGGAGGAAAAAACACAAATCTATAGAAAAATTGAAAAAATAATTATAAATGATAAAATATGAATAGTAAAATGTTGATTCTTCAACCTGAGGAAGTAAGGACATTTTAACAAGAGAGCAAATAAGGAAAAAAGGTTCAAAAATAATTCAAAATACATATTCTTAATTTAAGGCAAGTCGGTACCCCCTATCCCGCTAATGTTAAATTGAGCATTTTTATGTGCCTTTTTCTCATAAAATATTAAATGTACAGACTTAAATTTTTTTCTGTATATTAATTAGACTTTTTTATTTAAACTGAAGTGAGCTTTTTCAAATATATTGCTTAGTTTTTTCAAAAACTTTCATCGTAATGTATCACTATGAATTTTTTGAAAAATGTCATTTTTTTCACGATAACTGACTTTTACAAAAATATTATTGGTATATTAATAAAAATTCACTTCAGTACATATATTAACATATCAGTAATATTTAGTGAAGATTGCAAGTGCTTCCGTTGAATAGGTTCTGAGAAAATGGTACACGCATTTTTAAAAACACCGTTTTGAGATAATTTCATTTTTATTATAAAATGTCACTTCATCAAAAAAATTATGAATTACAATCTGTATTTGCACTATTTTTTTAAATATTAGCTTATTCTCAATAACTTCTAAGACTTTTTACTTATTTCTTTTACTTAGATTTCTCAGAAAATACATGTATAGCATTTTTCACTTTTAATCTATCGAGATATTTTATAGCATTTGCATCATTTTTCTCAAATTATGCATCAATTTTTGAAGAATTTTCTGATCTGATAAATTATTTATAGTCAACTTGGATGGACAGTATCATAAATACTATGTAAAAATGTGTCAATACATGAAAATATGGCTTTGGTAATACATCATTATACGACATTTCGAAAAATTTCAATACTGTTTTATAAATTCACATGTAAACACAATTTCTTAAAGTATCAGAATTAAAAGGATTCTTAAAATATTACATAAATGGTATCCAAAACAACAACAAGAAAACTGATTTTATGTTTTTAAACATGAAATTTGTGTATTTTTTGTATGTAACAAGTTTTGTGCAACGAAAAAGGGCATTGCATTTTGGGATATATTTATGTACCTTTTACTAAGAATCTATTGAAAACAAAGCTTAAAAATTTATGTGTGCATTAAATTAACATTTATCTTTATACAGAAGTGAAATTTTTTTTAAAAATTGATCAGCCTGTTTAAAAATGTAATTTTTGCACAGTAGAATAATGAATTTTATAAAAATTTTCCTTTTCTATGTTACGACATCTGCCTTTTAGCTAAATGTCTGAGGAATATCTCAAAAATTTCACTTCAGTATACACAATATATATGAAATATAAAATAAAAAATTCCAGTTCATGCATACAATAAATTTATAGAAAAAGAAGACACAAATTAAGAAATATAATACATGAATATATGACATTTCCAAAAGTTTCACTAGTGCTTTGTATATTCACATGTAAACACAATTTCTTAAAGTATCAGAATTAAAAAGTTTCTTTAAATATTACATAAATGATATCCAAAACAAGAAAACTGTTTTTATGTTTTTAAACATGAACTTTATGTAATTTTATGTGCATAACAAGCTTTACAGGTAACGACAAAAATCATCCTGTATCATCACATATATATGTGTACTTTTTCTAAGAAACTGTTAAATATTAAGACTTCTGATTTAGTCTGAATATTAATTAGACTTTAATATTTATGCTGAAGTGAGATATTTAAAATATAATGTTAAGTTTTTTCAAAACCATGCAACATAAAAATATTACTATGAATTTCTGGAAAATTTTCATTTTTTTTCTACGATAAATGCTTTATGTTAAATTATTTTGGGAAAATTTATAAAGGCACACTTCAGTGTACATGGTTATGTTCAGTGTACATATGAGTTATGTTTTACTGAAATTTTATGAGCATCCTTGCATTATTTTCTGAGAAAAAAAAACATAAATTTTTATAAACAAACTTTTTGAAAAATGCATTTTTAACATGAAATGTCACTTTATCACAAAAATTATGACTTCCAACATGTATTTGCCACATTTTATTCAACATTAGCATCAAGTCAATATATTTTAAGTAAAAAAAGCATCAAAAATGTTTTCAAATTGTCAGAAAATACATACATAACATTTTTCAGTTTTTGTTTATCGAGATATTTTGTAAAATTTACATCTATTATCACAAAATTGCTATAAATTTTAGAAGAATTTGTAGCATTTATGTATTACAAATATCAAAGAAGAGCAAATATCATCATAAATATAATGGGAAAAAATTTATCTATATGGTTTTGGTGTGCATTTGAAAAAACATGATTTTACGTCATTTCGAAAGTTTTCATATGTGTTCTGTGTGTTCACATGCAAACATAAGTTTCTAAGACTTTTAAATTTCAAAAGTTTCTCTAAACTGTACACATGATTTCTTAAACAGCAAAAATAAAACTGTTTTTATGTTTTTAAACATGATATTTAGGTATTTTTATGTATTTAACCAGCTTCTTGCAACGACAAATGATATTACACATCTGAATTTTTGTATGTACAATTCATTCAGAAACTTTTGAATATTTAAGTTTAAAAACTTGTCTGTACAGTTAAGTAACATTTATATTTATACTGAAGTGATATTTTTTTTTAAAAAATTAGTTTTTTTTTAAAAACAGACATTTATCATCACTGAATTTATTCAAATTTGTTTGTTTTTTGACACATGTGCTCTTAGCTAAATGTTTTTTGTTGTTGTAATATTTTCAAAATATCACTTCAGTATCCACAAGAATGCATAAGGAATATATAATGTAAATTTGCAGGGTTTTTTTTTCACATACAGTAAATTTAGAAACATTTTATTTTTTTAAAAAGTAATCTTAAAATTATAAATTATGAAAATAGTAGTTTTGAAAAAAATCATACCTTGTGAAAGTAAATATTTAAATAGTAAGAAATAATACTTTAAAACTCTTGGAAACATGGTGCAACTCGAAATTCCGCCTCCAAACTAATACAGTTAATCGAACAGTCAACTGTTATCTAAAGTTAATTGCGTTTGAATAAACAAAAAGAAGGCTTTGCAATTGTTTCAGGATATTTAAAAGGCAAATATCTGTCAAAAGGGGGCGTGGCCCACTAGTTGATAATTTTTTAAAAGTCATTTTGACATAGTTCTAATTGAAAATATGGCATAAATGTTATATCCCTAGAAAGGTAATGAAATACAGATTTCAGAAATATCAAAAACTCAAAATCGATCATTCCATGATTTTTACCCTGCTGACCTCACTTAAGTAAAGACACACTTCTCAGAGAAATAACCGAGAATATTGCCTCAACACCATATATGAACTCATAAGGACAATGCGTCATTTTTTTGCAGTCTGGACATGGATAACACTTTCACTACATATTTATGTATAAGTGAATGCTATTGCGAGGTTCCTGACTATTGGATGGTTCTTGGCTCGCATTGTTCATTATTTGTGCAGCCACTAAGACCTTTCAACGTCATCTACGTTTGGTATGAAGTTACGTTCAAAGTTACTGGAATGCAACCGAATTGTATCAGGTAGTCTTCAATGAAGTATTTGAGGTTTAATAGACCAGTAATCTGGAGCAGTTTTCTAGACCAATAATCTGGACCAGCTCTCTAGACCAGTAATCTAATGCAGTTTTTTAGACCAGTAATGATAATCATATACTAGAGTGAAGGCCCTGTAGGGAACATCTCACTAGTGTCTTCGCATTTCAGCGGCATGTCGTTCCTTCAGCTGGTACGATGGTATAGGATACGATCAGCTTTAATATTGGTCTACTGCACTATGACCGCGCTGTGGTACGTTCGTAATATCCTTTAGGCATAAATGTGGCCACTCATGGTAGAGATGCTAAGATGTATTTTTCAACAGGTTGATGATCGGCCACACACATCAATCAAAGTTATCACAGGAATGTCTTCACTACAATACCACATTTAACTGGCCTGTGTGGTAACTAGACTTGTCATCGATCAAGCATGCCTAAATTCACCTAAGGTATGTAAGTTGTACAAGATTCTGGTTCCATTTTAAAGAGGAAATATTCATCTGCTTTCCAGTTACTTTAGCAGCTGTCTAATATATTTCTTATATTTTATGACAGTGCAGACACCTTTATGGGGATAAATATGTATCTGATGTATTATAAACACATATTTAAGCCCATTTATTAACTGAATTTATCATTATTTTTAAATGCTATTAATTTTAACAGTCATTTATTAATGACAGTTAATACGATTTAGGTTGTGCATAGGTTTAATGATGTAATTTTTATGTGATATAAATAAAATGAAGTGTCTTACTTTCACCTTAATAAAGCTTTATTTTCATTATAACACTGCATTGTGAGATATTTTCTGTACGTGAGGCGAAATATATGAAAATTGCTCTATCCAGCACTTAATCACAATCTGAATTTCAAAAAAATATAATTGTAACAAATTGCTAAAGATGTTTTTTTCACATTGAAAAATAAAGATATTGCATGAACACGACGTTTAGAATCCAAAATTCAACATGCAAAAAGGAAAAATGCAAAAATAATATTTAATCAAAATTAGCCAGGCGTGTTTAAAACAAGCGTAGAAAGCTATAAAAGCTATAAAATATAAATAATTATGTTAACTCACCTTTCTAGAAGATTATTGTTCTTATGCCAGTAGTAATATAAGAAGATAATTTCAATGTAACTTTCTTTTTGTCTAGGTTTCATTATTTTTATGATGCTCATTTTTTCTCAGTAACTTACGGATTTGATGTCAAATTAAAGTAAAATTTTTGCCTACGATATAAATTATGTCTTTTAAACGTGGGATCCATATAGATTTATTTATATACATATCTTTACTGCGATTCCAATATTTTGCAAAATTTTCCCAGCACCTTCATGAATAGTATAAAATATATAGCTATCAAATAAATAAGAGAAACATCGCATGCGTAAAAATAAAATGACAAAGATCTTAAATTGAAAACCTGGAACCTAGAGCTTGTTTAGGGTAAAAATCTCTTACAAATAAGATAAAAGAAATGAGCTTCAAGAAAAGAATGTAAACAAACAAAAAATAATCCTATCCCCGCTTTGTTCCCATCTTTCACATCGGCAAAAGAAATATCCCATTTACATAGGAAAAACTCTCCTATTTCCCCAAGGAAAATGCAAGACAAATAATAATCGGATGGAAAAAATATAAAGAAAAAAATTACTACGAGTTCTGTGAACGTGGAAAGAAGTAGATTTTTTTGTTTATGCCCAAAGGTGGAATTTCGTTTATGCAAATCAATGAACAAAACAATTTCTTCTCCACATTCCATTCTTTCATACACACAACCTAAGTATCTCTCTAGAACAATGCATTGCTCTCCTACAACCAGTAGATGAGCACGAATGTGAGATAGAAAGGTAGAAGTAAACTAGGGAGAAGAGGTAAACATTTATCTCCCCTTTAAAACATAAACATTGTGTTGCGGTACCATTTCTTTTTGTTGGTAAACACAACAGAGAGAGTGAGATCTTCAATAGTTTGTGAAATAAAGGTATTTAGTATCTATAGTTTGTAATTTGAAAGGATAGCTATCAATGATTCAGAAAACTTGTGTTTTAATTACATCGAGGAAAAATGTTTGCCACTGAAGTCGTTATAAAAACTTCTATTATGAAAAAAATGAATCATTCAGAATGAATAATACGCTTTATATTGCAATTCTTGAATCTACCTGCAGCTTTTGAAACTCAGGAAATAAACGAAAATATAACTGAAAAGAAAAATGGGAATTTCCAGAATAGTATTCACTTTTATTGTTTTATTTTATTATGAAATATGCATTAGGAAAGCTTCAGATGGAATCAACAGGTATTATATTACAAACACCTGCTGTTTATTTCTCCTTTTTGTAAACACAATGAGCTCGATAATATATTGTGTATTACCATAACGATCATAGATTCCTCATTACTTTTTAAAAAGTAGACAAAATAGCTTCGAAAGTCAAAAAATTTAATGCCGGCTACTGAAGAAAAAGCAATTCAAATATTTATAAATACTTTCAATTTAAATTTATATTACTATATGAATAAAACAAAACTTGACTCTCTTTTGTACCTATGGTATGATACCAGCTGTCCCGGAGCGCCGATATTTTCTTTCAATGTGAGTATAATCACTGGGGCTTATTTTGAGCAGAATAAATTTTAATTTCAAAGGGAGAGGTTTGCTTTTTTCGCTCGATTTGAATAGTAGTATTTTTTTTCAGGAAAGTGAATATCTATTTTGGTAACATGACTTAATTTAATTGTACTGTTATTGCAAAGTAAAAAAAAATACTTTACACCGTTTTTGTATATTTAAAAGTTTTTTGTTTTTTGTTTTTGTATATTTAAAAGTCTTTTTTTTCCTTTGTAATATGTGATATATGCCGATTATAGTTTAATCCATACAGGTACTTCTCTTCGAATGTAATGTGCTGTATATCTGATCACGCAAATATAAAAATTAGTGATGAACAGTATATGGGCTATATAGATAGTGTAAAAGAATATTTCAACCACTGTAACGGCTTAAAGTGCAAGAAAAAGATCGAACACGGATTTAAAGAATTTAACAGATAATTAATAAAAGATAAAACGTGAAAACCATAATTTTCATATTGAAAACATTAAGTTTTGTTCTAAAAATAAATTTAATGTCGTTTAAGGTGACTGGGTACCATCTTCACAATTTTTCTTTATTTTTAGTTTTTGAAATTGGGCTTTAATTGTATTTTATAAAGGTCATTATTAGGTAATAATTCATTATAAAAAATTTCAAATTTGTTACAAATGTTTGTAAAATTGAAATTTTTTGAAGATTTTTTGATATTTTTTTATATATAAATCTCTAAGTCTTTTTTATGTATGTATATTTTCTTTCAAAATTTTTAAAGTACATTATAGCATATTACATAAACTGTCCGTGGTTTTTTAATGCTGCTACTCATTAATTTTATATTAATGTTTTCGTTGTGAAACATGCAAAAATTTTCAAAAAAACAACAATTTTGATTTTGAAAATTTTAAAAAAATTACTACGTATCTTAGAGCTAATTCCATGCACAGTTTCACAAAATATACATTTTAGAACATTTATAAAAATTTCACATCCGTACTTCAATCATAAAAAAAGCCCTAGGGTTTTGAATGATAGTATATGATCAAAAATTCATCATGGAGAAATTTCAGTTTGAAGTTTTCATTCCATGAATAGCATTATATAATATTCATCAAACAGTTTGAAACTTTTATATGTTAATTATCTTATTTAAAACTGCTTACAATAAGAAATTGCAAAAATGTGCAACAATTAAACAGTATACTGGCATAATGATTATATATAAAAAACAGATGATAGATCAAAATTTCATAAAACTTTACCTTAATAATTATAAAAAAAAATAAATACACGCACCTCAGAGCTACCTACATGCTCAGTTTTACAACTTAAGTAATGCACTAAGTGTACAAAAGATGTTTATGCCTTAATTTTTTTTTATTTCCGTGATTTTAAAAGCCTTCGCAATTTAAATATTGTGCACGAATGAAAGTAAAATCAAATTTCAATTTATAGGTTAAATATATCAAAATCGAAGAATTGCATCTGTGCATTTCTACATATGTTAGACTCATTTGAGCGTGGTAGAAAATAATTTATTCATTTTCTATAAGGTATTCTTCTAGCAGATGATCTGAAAAGTATGCGTGGCAGTTTTGTTTAATCTGCTGTCCAGCATCAAAAATTGTTCCATAACTTAATAAAAAATAAAGGTAAAGCTTTGAAATTTTGCAGGCATGTTTAAAATGATTCCATGTATCATATTAACCAATAAAAAATTTCGATAGTTTGATGATTTTTTGGGTACCATGTCGTCTTAACGTTTCAGAATTCAATTTAGAAAAGCAAATTGTCATTGGTTAAACAGCAAAAATATTAGAACATAACATATTTTTACATTGAAAGATTTTTACATAACAAACTTTAAAAACATGATGTATGCAGAATTGCTTGTATAAAATTGCAGACGAAAAAGATTGGGTATGAATTTTATTTTCCTTAAATTGGTAGTAAAATAGTAGTAGTGCAAACTTTCCTTACCTGTGCAAAATGCTGAAAATTTAAACTTATGATCTACAAATCCGTAAAATGTTAAATTCATTCATAACGGATTTGTTCTGTGCCAAAAATAATGAAATTAAACTAAATTTGCATGAAGATTTGCATTTTTCAAAAATAAAATTAAACAACAAAATCAAAATAAATTTTAATATTAAATGCGGAACTCTATAAAATATGAACAGAAATTACTAAAAATATACTATAAATTTTTGAATAGATCATTTAATGAATTTAAGTTTGTTTATTTACAATCGAATATAATAAATAAAAAGAGTTCAAGATTTAATCTTCATAGAAGTCATTTTAAAAAATAACAATGCAGATCTTATAAGAGTGTGTCCTTATTTTTAAAAATGCACTCTTAATGTGCAAATTATAATTTTATTTATATTTATTTATATTTAAATTTATATATATATATAATTTTATTGTCTTTTTATTTTAGAATGTTATAAATATTTTGTATTTTCCTGTTCATTTTTATGTCAACATTCTTTAACTTTTAAAATTTGCGAGATAATACTTAAAAAGTAATGTATTAGTTTTCAGTAATTTGTAGTCTATATATATTAAGTTATTTACTGAGCATTTTCTTTAATTTTTTTTTCTTTTTTTACTTATCGTAGTCAACTCATTAGTCTCAATAAAACAGTAGCGAACATTCATTCTCTGAAATCTGAAGCAATTACCTCGTAAGAGAACCAATTTCTTCATGGTCCGTTTGATAAACACGTCCTAGCTCTGATTTGTCCCCCGAGGACCATTGAAGTCTGAAAATGCGCGCGCAGTATTACTCCCTCGAAATAAATTTCCCCACGTAGCGAAAGAGATTGGCGTATATGAGAGAATGGCTTAAGAGATGTTTATATATATACATAGAAAATTGCGTTCGTTTCCAAAACAATTGTGAAAGTGAATAGCATTCATATACTGAAGAACCCATTACTTTTTGTTGGTTTGATAAGTTTCAAACATTTATTTTAGTTGAACAAACTATTTTAATACACTAATATTAACGTTTTTTTTATATGCATGAAATCTACAAAAAGGCATTTATTGTGAAACTTAAATGAAAATATGAAGATTCACTGCGATGCTCTTTTGAAAAACAAATTCTTTTTTTCCACTTATTTCAATATTAATGATATTTATTAATTCTAAAATCTAATGGTTATAGCGCTCGTTCACAATGACTAAATGCAATATGATTCTTGTTCCTAAAAGAGAAACGTATTTTTAAATATCATTATGGCTATATATATATATGATATCATGAATATAGAATATATATATTGTTACGAATTCTGTAAATTGGTGTAATTTGTCTTATGATAATGAATGTTATATGTATCCCATTGTATTTCAATAGCAAGTCGCCAAATTGGCGAGATATTGGCTCATTGGCGATGTTTTAGGCAACTAATTTTTGTCGCCAAATTTGGCGACATTTCGCCAAATTTGGCGACGGAAGTTGGAAACCTTGGCGACAGAGAGAATTTTCTAGAGGGATCCTGATTTCTTGAATTCTCTCCAAGGTTCTGGATTTTTCTAATATGACATAACTTCCTGTTAGTGACGTCACTTCCGGCAGAGAGCATATAAAAACAAGCACGAAAGATTAGGAGTGGTATTTGGAGCCTTAGACAGCAAGCAAGCTGTAGGCTGGTGACTGAGCTATTGAATGCGCAGTGTTATTCTTGTAGTCTTCGTTAAATAAATAGCTTTATTTATTTTTTTAAAAAGGATTCTGCTTATTGAATTTACTCTAAGCACATCGCAGGAAATTCGTAACAATATATATACATCCAGCTCTATTTTTACACGGTCTTTTTTATGCGATTTTGACCTAACATGGTACACAAATTTAATGATTTTTTTTACATAATTTTTTTGTTTTGTTCTAACACTAATCCCCCAAAAATGTGGGGTTTTGTTATCTTTAGATGAGGATGGTTTGATCCAATTTATGACAATTTAAGGTAATGAAAAAGTCGATAATGACGAAATCGAGGGAAAAGTTCACCTGTTAAGAGCTGATTTAAATTTGCTACATGTATGGAATAACATTTTTTTACTCATGATCCTGACTTAGAGCGATCACTAAAATTTCAATGTAATCTAATGTTTTGTGTGGCGGGATATCAAAAATTATATCAAGCAATTTGAGAAACTGAAAACGCTGCCACTAATAACACACTTTGCACAACAACAACAAAAATTCCAACAAAGGTCATTAATAACGAACGAATCAAATGAATCATTTGAATCAAAGCCCGCAGTTGTACTAGACATGACATATCTGGCGCATCTACTCACGGTAGAATTTTTTATCCTGTTTGTAATAAATGTGTACGCTAGTTATCAAGTAGCGATGAATAGTTGTTAGTAGTTTTATTCCTAATTTCAATTTGAATTTTTATATGTTGTAGGTACTTTAGACTAAATTTTCCCTGTAGACTAATTTTGATTTTTTGTTATAAAAAATGAATCTTTTTATTTTAAACATATCTAACGTAGACTTAATTATTACTTTTTTGTACTTTTTTATTTTTTGGGGTGAGGGAAGGTTGGTTCTGTTTGGTCCACAGAAACAACATCTTGGAGGAAAACAATTTGCGGAGATGACTACTACGATCAACATGAAGTCCTACTGTAGATGACACAGCAACACAAAGAATTTTATACAGCTGGGATTGGCGCTCTAATAAAATGATTGAATGGATGTACCAGCGTTGCTGGAGATTACGTGAAAAACTAAAAATTGTTTCCAAGTGATTATCATGTTATAGTAGCTTTTTTATTATTATTATTTGTGACTTACTCAGAGATTTTTCCTTCGTATATAGAAATTTTCCTTTTTAATTACAGTCTAATCTTACTTTTTGGATCTTTTGTTAGGTACACTATTATAAAATGTACAACACACACATATTCACTTCCTTTTACTTTAAAAATTCCTGGCATAAAAAGAGAAAGAGAGCGTCCCCAATGTGTTTGTTTATTGAATCTCTCCCCTCATTTCCAACGTGTCACTCACTGTAAAAGGTTTACCGTGTCTGTCAAAAAGAGTTAGGAAAAAATGCGATAAAGCATAGAGGGAGAAATATCTGACTAAGTTGTAAAAGGTTATTATAATGTTGAACCTTTTTTCTTATATTCCAGAATCCTCTCGTTAGATTGTCATAAAAAGGACTGATTTTATCTGTGAGCACAGTGAAATCAGGATTATTCTTACTTATCTCGCACATATTAAATACTATGGATCGATGAGTTTTCTGGCGGCTGATGTAAATCTGCAAGCACTCATCAGAGCTGATCGTGTTTTCCTGCGTAGTAAAAAAAGCATTGTTATAGAATGTAAGAGGAAAAAGGAGACAAAAGAGGGAAATTTATGGAAAAGGGGTTTTTGATTATTTTTAGTTATTGATACCATAAACAATTATCTATCAATATTAGCAAAACTCATTCAAATTAGAAATGTTTTAGCCATTTAATGTTTGGTGTGTGTGAATTAAGACACCTATTTTTTTTAAAGGTTCTTTATAAATAATTTAAATTTTCTCCGAATAAACTTTATTAAATTCAAAATTCTCCATGAGATTCAAACTTAACTTGGATTAAATCCAAAGCAATTTTTAAAAGTTCTTTAAATAAGTAAGATTAAATCCTAATTGATTAACATAACATTGAATTTTTCGAAGACAATTTCAGATTTTAAAGGTGTAAGAACACAAATCTTTTGAAAAACTACTTTTTAAATTTGATTTAATTTTTATCAATATTTATATATCAATATATATATATATATATATATATATATATATATATATCTTTTTCAAATTTACACAATGGTTAATAAAATACTTTTTATTCTCATCCATCTAAGTTCAAAAACAATTTTTAAACTTGTAGTGGATGACACTTAATGTTAATACAGTTTTTTTCAAATATTAATTCATAAGTTAAACTTAATTAATAAATAAATAGTAACAAAAAATTATAGTCTAACACCATACATAAAAAGGAAAATCACTCGTTGGGGACCTGTAGCGCAATGGTCTTCTAATTCAAAGGTCAGGGGTTTGAATCCTACCCGGGATGGCCTGGTTTCTGAAAATGTGAATTATGAATGAGTAAATAGTAACACAAACAAAAATAATAGAGTCCAACTCCACATGTACAGAAAGAAAAGCTTTATATTTTGCCAATTAATGTTGTGATTCTGTCATATGTATATACATATTTATATTAATTGTAATTATTTAATAAGAAGTAAATAAAATAATTTTTTTTCGTTGACCAAAGTAGAAATTTACTTTAAAATTTTTTTAATATTACTTGTTTAGAATCAGAATGACATTATTAAAAAGATTTATTGCAATATTTTAACACTTGCATATCAGTTCCACCAATTTTTTCATGCTAACAGCTGGTAATGTAAAACTCTTTTTCCTGTAACTTTAAAATTTTCTATTACTCACCTACGTGAAAAATAAACGCTTGTGAAAACAAATGTTAAATGCTGCGTTGCTTATTTATTTCCGTGATTTCCTTTTTATATTACTAGTATGTGTCTTAAACAATACAGTTAAACTGACGTTTCAATGAATAAATCCTACGTGCTTGTAATAGAGTAAAATGAATTTTTTTAAAAAAAACATTTAGTAAGAAAATAAATTTTTTCTTACATAGAAACAACCTAAGAATAAATTTAAAATTTATATGAAATAAGTATAGTGTGTGTGTGGAATATATATATTAGTTATTATTCCTTAATACAGTTAAATATTTTAAAAAGAACCTTTTTTTCCTGTATTTATATTATATCGCAATGTCAGGGGTAAAATCTGTGACTTTATATTTTACACGATTTTGAATGTAAAGTTGAGTCCGCAAAGAAGTTGTTAAAAAACTTCTTTGCAGACTTGAAATACTTTTCATATGAGAAAAAAATTGTTCACATAGATATGTCAAACCAAAATCGAAAAGCAGAGAATATAATATAATATTCTCTTCAAACAATTAAATCTTTCCAGAAATGAGGTATAACATTTTTAAGTAGCTGTCAATTTATTATTGGAGTTATCTTCTAGAATTTTAATACATATATAATTCCATAAATCTTCCTTTATATAATTCTGAAGATGTTAGTTCAATATGCTACATTTCAAAATTATCAATTTGTCTCAAAAATTCACAAATTTGTAAAGAGGTGTAGAGGACCTCTAAGAATTGTATCGCTTGCCAAATTTGGCACGTGTGCCGCCATAGGTTGCCAAGAGCTTAGATTATATCTAGAATGAATTTTTCCTTAACAACATATCTCCATACTCATTTTTGTGAACGTAACATCAATTTAATCTTTACTAAATTATATGCAGAAAAAGAAACCCTGTATTCAATGTAATTCCCATTACATTCATTGTGCGAGGACTATATTGTAACTATTAAAACTAATCAAGTACAAGTGCTCTATAAATAGATTAATACGTCATCTTTATGTGATAGTACAGATTTGGCAAAATTTCCTGTACAATACAAGTGAAAACCATGTGATCATATTTAATAAGCCTAACAATAGATTCTACTTTCCTAAATTGACTTTTTGAAATGAATTTAATATCCTTTATTAGTTCTGATTGTGTTCACGAGTTGAATTGAAGTAATAATACCTACGATCACAACTTTACAGTTTACAATTATTTTAAAATTAATTTATTTTAAATAATTAATAAATATTTATTTATTTAATCGCATTAAATACATTATAAGCAAACTGTAATATAGTAATATATAAATAGTTGTGTACTTAATTTTTAAAGTTAGGCTAGATAAATGAAACAAAAATTTATATTCTACAAATCAGATGTAGAATAACGTAGATTTATGTATGTTATATCTGTTGGAGCTCTAAGTTCTCAAGTGAATCAATATGGAAGCTTTCAAGTTAAATACCAACCAGAGTTTAATCTCTTAACTGCCTCCGGTGCATATATACGTCTCGCTGAACTGGTGCATTGAATTCACCAAACGTATATATATACGTCTCGCTCAACTGGTGCATTGAATTCACCGGATGTATATATACGTCTTTCCAAAATCCGATTATTTTCTTTGAGCTACTATAATTAAAGCTATTCCAAAGGATTTCGAATGCAATAAAAGGATTATGACAGTGTTTGTGAAGAATTTACTTATTTCAGAGAAAAATTTGCTTATTTTTACACCTTTTATTTCTTCTCCAATACACCACAAACAGGCCCCTATGTGAAAACGATGGCACTGAGGAGTGAATCGGGTAACTTTTAATCGACTGTTAAAGGTTTAATTGTCATGAGATGGTACAAAAAAACTCTGAAGTTCTTTACTAGCGGCTGGAGTGCAGTCCCAATGGGAGTACAAAATTAAATAGATCAAAGCAATTAAATGAAATTTAATTTATTTCCCTGTTTGGATCAAATTTGTTACTTACTTTTTTTTTTTTTTTTTTTTTTTTTTGTCTTTCCTAAATTAGTTCAAAAATGAACATTTATAAGCATATATGTAGCATTTTTTAGATTCAGATTATATATAAAAAATTGTAGGTATAAAAAACATTTACAGGAAATAAGGCCTAGAAATGTAATTCTAAGGATAAAAAACTTGAAACGGATGGTTAGAACTATCCTAGAGTTTTATCTAAAAATACCTTTTACATATCTGATCTGTGAGTGAAATGATATCACTGAAGTAAATTATATGAACTTCAAGCTTAAAGTGCTATTGTGCTGTGTTGTGAAAGTTGGGGAATTGAGATACACTCATTGTATCTTGATAGTAGCTCAAAATTATGATATCTTTTGCTAATAACTCTCGTGTTGCTCTGTAATTGAAATAAATTTCATTATTAGGCATTTTTGCTACCAAAAATCTCTGCATAATTGTTTTTATTTTAGGTGACTAAAACAAATGATATAGTAGAAGATAGTATGCAAAAAATAAATATCAAATATTCCTAATTAGTAGTATTATTTAGTTTGTTTAATATTATTGAACCAAATAATGATGGGGGAAAAGCATTAAGAGACTATCTGAATGCACGAATAAGACAAACAAAAGCCAAAATGAAACAATGCATTTTTTTTATTACTGAGATAAAATGATTCATTTGTATTTTAATCCAGGAACTGGTATATAAATAAATATATATTTAGTATCCGAACCACTCTTTTGTCATTTTAGGTAAGCAATGCTTTTTCATTTTAGATTAAGAATGTATTGTCTGAAGAAATAGTTTTTGGATGGGGGGGGGGAGTGTATTTGGTTGGCTTTATCAGAATAAGGATTCTATATTTGACAAGCAGTACCATATATTTTTAAATTTACAGAAATAAATAAACAAAATATCTTGGCTTTAAACAAAGCTCGGCAAATATAAAAAAAGAGAGAGAGTTCGGATGAGGTAAAGAAAAGAGAGAATGAAAAGCAGAAATATCTCTGTGGTATTCCGGTAGGGGGCATGTAACTCAAATTTACCAAAGATAGCGAAATCCATAACAGAAAGAAAAGATCCCTCAGGCCCTTTAAGATTGTGAATCCAATACTTTCCTAAAGAGGGTACGACCCTAAGCAGTTTGATGAAAAAATACTCGGGAATATCACAAATATTTATAGAAATAACTCAAGGTTTATAAAAATAAGACTATTTGAAGGAAAATATTTTAAAAATACTTACAGTTATTATTTTCATCCATATATGTTGAAATTTCTCATCGACCCATAAACTCCAGTTAGTCGATTAAAATTGTGTAGATTTAATTTATCTGCAAATCGAATAAATGTGTAACTTGATTCTACTTTAGCAACAAAAATAACTGATATGTAAGGGAAGACCCGATTACATCCGATAAAATCCTAGGTTGAAAATTATATTCTTTACATACCAGCAGCTAAAAGTACACTACAAATATAAATATAACTCCAAAAATATTGTTAAAACCAAAAGAATAAATACAGTTTAGTTTTTCTTGAGAGAATGTTTATTTTTCTTCCTTCCTATACCTTTCACTAAGGAGAATTTCAATATCATCATACTACAAAGTTGAAATATGCACCACACACAAAAGACTAGTGTATTTTTTGGGATATGAGAATAATATACTTGTAAATTGAATTATAAATTGGCTAATATGTTGTGTGTTAATGAAAGTAGTACATTAGTTTGAATCTCCCCCCCCCCGTCAACATTTTTGAAGCATACTTCAAAATGAAATAAAATGCTGATTGAAGAAGTAAATTTTATTAGAATGAATTGCTCTAATTTGATAACATAAAAAACTACATTTCAATTAAAAGTGTTCTATGTATATGTAAAGATAGTTAAATTAAACCTAAAATTAAATTTCCTACAAAACATTTAACTTTTATTTTCCGTTACATCTTCATGTCCTAAATTGAGTACCGTTTTCTTTCGAGGAACAGATGGCCCTAAACAGAACACTTTTAAATCCTCGCGACCATTAATTTTTATTACATCATACGTCATAATTAACTTTCAAATAAATCTCCTCAATAAAAAAGGTACTTAGAAAATGTGGATAAGTAGAAAGCCACTTGCGTGTCCGTTTTTCTCTCAGATCAGACGTAGAAATGATTCGTTGAATGAAAACTGTTTTTAAAAAAATGTTTCGTGTTGACTCGAAACACGATATATATATATATATATATACTCATGTCCATAAATTTAGGAAAAATTTCAGTCACTCGGAAATCAAACTCTAAGATATATAGATATATATATAAATATATCATCCGTAAAATGACTACACACATCTTTAAGAATCATATGCAAATTTCAGGAAGCCACCATATGACACCGATAGTACCTCACAATAACGAAAGATTAAAAGGGGGATATATTAGGAATAAGGGGAATGAAGTAAAATTGTTCGCAAGCACTTTATAAGCCTTTCAGTACAATAACCGCATAGTTATGACACAAAGGATGCATTTGAGTGATATCTTACGAGGTAGAATTATCGGCGTTCTGGAATGCTGGCGTAACCAGCTGGAAGTATCTGAGGAACTCGGAAATTTGGGCTTTGGAAACGACTTCTAGAGAATGATAGTGTGAGTAGATGTTATAGAAGAGGTCGCTCCGAGTTACAACGCTGGATGAGGACCGGTATTTGACAGTTACTGAGAAAGAAACAGACGGAGCATAGCTTCAGACTTGTCACGTCAGCTCTCTTCAATCACTGGTACGACAATTTCAAGCCAGACCGTGTACAGACGCTTGAGGTAGATTGATCTATATCAGGGGTTGGCAACCTCATTGCTGTGGTGTGACAAACCAATATACCAATATGATTCAGTGATCCACCTAACAGAAAATATTTGGAACAATTCGATTCCAGTGACAATGCATACAGAGTTAGAGAATAGAGATCAAAAATATGGATTTAAGAGTTTTATTATATGTTAATTATGCTTCATTTAAAGATATTTATTAACATAAAGTAAGCGACATAAAATGTGACTGTTTCTTCAACAAAAATAAAAGTTAAAATTGTGCATATATTTTGAATCTTTTAAGAATATTTACTGAAATGAGAAATAAACAAAATGTATGAGTATTCTTGCCATAAGGTAAAATGGAAAATTAAAATTTTAAGGAGAAACTTGTCCCTGCGTAGCTCTAAATAATATCGCAATATCAAGAGTATAATTAATGACTTTCAATTTGATTCATGATTCTGATTGTTCAGTTATTGAATAACTTCTTTGTAGGATTAAAATATATTTCATATGAAAAAAAATGGTTCACACACATATATATGCATAACTAAAAGTGGAAAGCAGAGCACATGCAATTTTCTTCAAATAATTAAATAGCTCCGGCAATGACGTGCAGAAATTTAAAATAACTGTCAATTTATCGATAAAGTTATCTTCCAGATCTATTCATAATTAAGCAGGGGATATATTTTTTTACATAATCATACCAACTACACACAAGCAGATTCAGTAGAATCATTTTATGGCAAATAGTTTAAAGTAAAAAATAGTCATTATGCTCGAGGCATAGAAAGAAGAGGCAGGAAAGTTTAACTTAATCCCATAAATTTGTAGAGTGCCAATGAGAATTGATCCGCGTACCACATGTGGCACGCATGCCATAGGTTGCCGACCTCTGGTCTATGTGCTCGTAGACCTGTCAGATGTGTTCCACTTATTGCAACTCATTGTCGTCTGTGGTTAGCCTGGAGTGAAAAGCATGCATTGTAGACACCACAACAGAGGGATTGAGTGATGTTTTCCGACGAGTCCATGTTTAGCTTGCAATCTGATTCTCGCAGGACTTTCATATGGAGAGCGCCAGGTACCCGTTACCACCAAGAGAAAATCATTGAACCATACCTTTTCGGTGGTGCAGGATGGCTCGTTTGGGGAGGAATTATTCTTGGTTCCAGAACTGACCTGCATGTTCAGAGTGTAACGATGATAGGCCACATCTATCGGTATGTCATTCTGGAAGAACATGTACATTTGTTTCGGGTTCCATGGGCGCAGAATTTCTGTTTATGGATTACAACCCCCGTCTTCACCGTACAAACATCGTAAACGAATGCCTTCAATCGGAGGATATCACCCGTATGAACTGGCTAGCATTCTCACCAGACATGAATCCAGTAGAGCTTGTATGGGACATGCTTGGCTGACGAGTTGTAGCCCTTCAACCACCTCCTACATGTCTACCGGAACTAATATTCCCAAAGATCAGCTCGGTAACCTGATACTCCTCATGCCTAGGTGTTGTTCGTACTATATTTCATCACATGGGAAGCATACAATGTATTAATTATCATACAAACATTGTATTTTTAAGTTTTTGTAAAGAGTGTATTTTCTGTAATTGCTCCAGGGAGCAAAACTCGTTGTTTTTATGAATGGTATAACACATACGCCTTCTTTTTTGTTTTTTATATTTTGTTTAATAAATGAGCTTAATGAATAAGTCCTGTTTGTTTTGTTTCTGAACTTTTAATTCCCGGTGCTGGCATTACCCTTAATTTATGGACATGAGTGCAGATTAAGCAGTGATGTAGAGGTGAAATCATCAAACCTATTGTTGTAATTGAAAAATTAAAGATAAATTATTCTCATGGATCATGATGCCGAATCTAGCATGAATGACTATTGAACGATTTCCATTTCAAAGACAGAATCTTTCAAATCGATTGCAGTCAATATTTTCCTAAGAAATTAACTCAAATGAACATGTTCTGAACATTTTCAAGAAAAAGTCGGTTTTAGCATCCAATAATAAAGAAAGATCCTTTATTTCACTGTAACTATGATTTGTGTGCTTCAAAGTTAATAAAACTCCATTAGTTTTTTTTCCGATAAATCTGTTAAAGCATATTTATAATCAAGTATTTTAGAAAGAGTGATATGTTTTTAAGAATTTTCATTCTAATTAAGCATCACACACACACATAATTCTAGGTAAATCGACAATTCAATGTATTTTATCAAGGTAATCAAACCTTCGATAATTATTTTCACAAATCAAATGATCAACATATTAATATTAAATCTGTTAAAAATGATTCAGCACACAAACAAGCTTAAACTATTTGTTGTTCATATATTTAAGGTGTTTGTAAATAAAATAAGATTGCGGAGGTTGTAAAGACATAAGTGATTTATTCTTTTATCCTCTTAAGCCATTATTTTACTTGCCCCCAAAAATGTTCTATAAAAAGGTACATTTTTTCATTGTATGTAACAAAGCATAATGCATTAAAGAATTTTATCTTAAATTTTAAATTTTTCGCTCGTATTATTTACCTGTAATTTTGATGCAGTTCAATATCATTATTGTGTTATAAGACTTGCCTGTTCATTTTCAGTCAAATAATGTTTTTTTTTATTTATATTTTTTTTTTGTAAATTAACAAATAAACAGTAATTTGTCCCTTATAGGTTACTCTTTTTGCATTATTTTTCTTAATTTGTATTACATTTTGATTTATTTCTTTTAATAGTAATTTCTCAGAATCTTAGGAAACCATTTTACCATCTTAGAAAATGAGTGTTGCTTTATCAGTTACCTACCATTCTTTCCAGAGAATTATATCTTTTGAATAAACATAGTTTACTGTTTAAAAACCTTCTTTTAATTACTTGAGGTGTTGAAAGCTACCTTAATGCCAGATTTGTAACAGATCAGCTGCTAAAATGATCTAGAATTGTATTGAAATATTAACTGACAGACCAGCTAAAATAAAAAAATTATCGTCAACTGAAGACATCGTTTATGCAATTTTTCTTGTATTTCTTTTTTTTTTCTTACAAAATTTGGCCGCTAAACTTTTCTTATGAAATAATTTTCTTTTTCGAATCAGTTTATATTAATAATAATGTGTCATGTGCTCCAAATTCAGTATTTTAATGTTTTTAGCATGGCAGTATACACAGGAAGTTTTATATTAAAATCACATTTCATTGAAACACTATTCACTAGTAAATATTTATCACTAAGAAAGTAGCATAAATATAAAATGACTTCAATTTTTTATGGCACTCACTTTTATATGCAATACTGCAGTACATATTAAAGAATTATTTATATACTTGAGCGCTATACTTTAAAATGAACTCTAACATTTAGAAATGCTACCGTATAAAAGCATTGTTTATGTTTGGTTTATGAAGACATGTTATCAGATCGCCTACCTATTGAAATGATGCCTCAGAAAAAAGGGAGAAAACCCTGTCCTACTTCACTGTCTCCATATTTTGAAATTTTGAGGGCAACGACAGGAAACTTCCATTGAAGAATGTAGATAAAAGGAAGTGAGGCTATACTTTCAAGGACAAAATGCTCATAAATCGCACCCTCAAGCTAAGAAACATCCGGATAGTATTCTAATAAGGTAGTGTGAAAAAGAAAACGTACCTTTTGTTGTCTAGCTATAAAAATGTCCACCCTGTTTACTGGTGCAACTTAAAGTCATAAATTTAGAAACTTGGATCTTGTTTCCCTAACATAACAATTGTTGGTTTTCTTGTTTCTGTCGGGTTTTTTTTCTATCTCTCAGTTTAAATGCAAGTTATGATCTGATAAGTTGGCAATAAACGACTCAACTCAATTCACGCATTTGCGTCAAAATAATAAACACGCATAACAACGTAACTAGTAAATTTGATAAACAGCCAGAGTAAAATTTTCTTTTAACAGGCTTTAAAAGGGGGAAAAAATAGAAATGCCACTTTAGAGGAAAGAAATGAGAATTGAAGAAAATAAACTGTGCTGAGATAAAAAAAAATATCGTTATTTCCTATTTTTCCATAATCCATATTTAAGATAAATATTTGTACTCACCGTGAATATCATTAAGAGGGGTTTCAGGAATGTTAATTTTGTCTCGAGAGCTGAAAACATATATAGAATTCATTGAGTTTAAAATTAAATAATTCGATTCTCTTAACATTCTTTAAAAAGGAATGAGGATTTTAAAAAATTGTAAAATTTGTAAAATAAAGTCATACTTTTGAAAGTTATAAGCATATAACAAATATTTATTTAGGAAATAATAATTAAGTTTTACGTTGCGCATGATATTTTCTAAAATAATAGCTCTAATTACAAACAATAAGTTAATTTATAAATATATATGCTTATTACACTGCATCTATTTTTATATAAATAGAACAATATATAATATTTTTTTAAAAATTAAAAAAATTAAATGTTTAAATTTTTTTTTAAAAATTTCAACGTTTTTGAAATTTTTTGAAAAAAAATATATTGCAATAAAATATTAGGTAGGGTTAAGAGAGTATGATACATTTAATAGTGTAAAGTTTTATACATCAAATGTCACTATTTTAGAAAATATTATGCGCAACGTAAAATTTAGTTGATATTTTTACAAAATTTTAAAAATTTTACACTTTTTGAAACCTTATTCCCTTATAAATAATGTGTAGAAGAATTAATTATCTAATTTTAACCTCAAAGAATTATATCCAATCGGAAATTGTTTATATTTTCTGCTTTCGAGACAAAATTAACGCCCCGAGACCGCTTGTTTTTCAAGTAAGATTTTTTAAAAAAATTTATTGGATTGAATTTGCTTTGAAGCATTTCAGATACGGATAAATAAATTCACAAGGAAATCTCGTAATTTTTCAAAAATTCTAAAGTAAACTAATGATTTAAATTATTTTGCTAGTTTTATTTTAACTTTTATAAACTAACTTATAAGAAAAAAGAAATTTTGGAATTAGTAGTGTGCCTTAAAAACACCTTAAAAGATTAGGATTTGGAGAAATTATTTTTTTCCAAAATGTATACAGAAGGTCATTTGCACTTTATGGAAACGATAATTAATTTTTATCAATAAATACCGTACTTTTTGTGAAAATTTGCTTCTATCTGATAGCCATGATTCTTGATAATAGCTCTGGCTCATTTTTTTTTTTTATGAAAGTCAACTTTTTCTTTGTACTGTCTTGAAAATTTTACTCCATTTCTCTTGAACCGTTTTCCAAAGTTTGTCTAGTGTTCTTTGATGCCATTTTCCTAAGGCTCGTTTTTTAATAAACCGAAAGCACACAAGTCCATTGGAGAAGCGTAGAGTGATTTTGCAAATATTTCATCCAATGGATACACTTTATTTCTATTTCTGATTCTTTTTTGCTAAATAAGGGACAGACATGTGTCTTCTACCATATGAAGCTCAACTTTATCAATGTCCTTTCCATTTAAGGTTAGAATTTCTTCGTCTAAATTGGGTTCTAAATTATTCTGTTGATAGTAGAGTGACTTTACTTGAAGCTTTTTTTATTTTTAATTTGTCGTTGTTAGAAAATCCTGCGGCTATCATGAATCTCTTTCGGAACTTTAGTGTACACTAACGAACCATTTCGTACGATTATCCCAGTCAGTTAAACAATAGAAAATTGATCTTCTTTTATTACAGTCACTTAATTATATCCATGCCTCATCGAATGATACCACAAATTCCCCTTTTTCAGCAGCTAGATATTTTTTATATAATTTTCTACAACCTGCTTTTCTTTCAGCAATATGTTTCAAAAAAGGAGACGAACTTTATGCTTAAACGTCTTTTTTAATTTTAAATCTTTAGGATGATTTTAATTACAGCGCTGAAAGACATTTTTAGTTTCAATGTAATGAATCTTTGAGGAGGCAAGATTCAGGACTTCACTTTTCTGATGGCTACCTGCATTTGAACAGTCTTAGGATGAAGTTTCATGGTTATGTTTTCATTTTTACATTCAGCTAGACTTTTTCCCCCCTTTGAAATCTAATATATTATAACTAATTTTTATTGAAATGCAATAAGAGAGATTTTTTTACACCTCTTTATAACTTTTTGATGCGAATATTTCTCCTCGGAAAGCACATTTACGTAACATTTGAGCCATATATCAATTTTAGGAGCCTATTTTAAAATAAATCTTTTATTTTATATTCCAATCAAAATAAAACATTTGCAGACGATATTCTGAAGTTGACATAGTTTTATCACAAAATGCAAACTTGAAAATAAACTACAAAATCGTCTCCATAAAGGGTGAACGATCTTCTGTATTCCCTCTTCAGTAAATTTCTTCGAAGACATAATAAAGAAATTATCGTGTATTTTTTTTACTGGAGCTTGACTCGTTGGCCATTAAGTATACTGCAATAATCTGAAAAGTTTGGCTTTGTTGATAATGTGCCGGTTTTTCAGGATAAATTATTAATTTTTCTTTTGAATTCCTTCCCACTCTTCACTGTATATAAGATTTGTTTCGTTTAAGCTGCGTTAAATGGTAGGATTGGATTTGCTCAAAACACATTTATATATTAATACAGTAAAACATCTACAGAAACAATCAGATAGATGATAATTGAAATTTCAGGATGTGTGTGAACTCAGCTTTTCATTCATCGAAGCAATGACTCTGTCTGATGAATGAAAAAAATATTCCTGAGAGCTACTTACACAAATAGGTGGAGTGGACATATTTTGACGTTTTTGCATCTTTAAAAATCCCTTTCGTGACGAAGGACGCAAACGCGTGCGTACTTCCGGGGCAGGAGGTTTCTATCGCGAGTGTCACTCACAGGCCGGAGGGTTTTGTGTAGTTAAGCCTGGAATCCATAAAAATACCGAAATATAAACGCGTTGTTCAATATTGTTCTGTATATTATACGAACGGCATATGCTTTATATATTTCGTATTAATATACTTTATTTATACTTCAGCCACTTTCTGATTAAATGCAAGTTTTGAACATTTTATTGTAAGCATTTGTAAAAGTCGACCTTGTAAGAAAAGTAAGAAAAAAAACACGAGTTTTGTCTATCAGATCTAATTATCCATAAAAAGCTATTCTGCAAACCCAAATGAAATGCTCTAGCGAAAATAAATCTCTCATCTTCACTATAAACAAGAACCACATGTTCATTTGAAGAGCAGTCATAAGGCACTCAATTCGAAAACATTCCCTTTCCCTATGTTTATAAAATAAAAACCACGTGTATGTGAGTAATATTTCTCTCATTTCGAGTAGAAGGTCAGGTCTCCATGTATCTCAAATCTTATGGACATAGAATGCTATCTATTGTCAAAAAACTGAGTTTGAAAAATGTTCCAGATGCTTGGCGCACCCGTGAATCGTTCGGCCTGTGAGGGAGAAACATACTGGCTCGCTCTCGAGACGCTAGGCTGCACACAGTGTTTCATGTCGGCGCGCATATGGGACGCTCGTGCCGAAGGGGTTAAAAATGAAAGGTTAAGATTTAGAGTGACAATTTTTTAAATGAATATGTTGTTAAAAACATTTATTGTAGTATCAGAATGCGGAGATTCATTTGTAGTATCCGAACCCTTTTGATAATAAGAGTTTATTGCAAACCATATTAAAGTCAAATGCTTAACTTAATGTACATAATGGATTTAGCCATTCGCTAGTTTTGGTTAAATTTGCTTTTACTTTATTTATATATTTATCACTAAAGGGGTAGGTTGTAGAAGCTTTTTTTTTATATAATTTAAGAATTGTAACTTTTATTATTGTTTAGTTTGGTATTCGTCATGTTTGATAACAATAAACTCTTGATTTAACTAAATGCTAGAATTAATTTTATTTAAGGTATTTTTAATAATAACTAAATTAAATTATTATTTCTTTTGACTAAACTAAAATTTTCTTTGTATTTTGTTGATAGTTAATGATATGCATAACGGTGGTTATCAAAATGTGTAATGAGTTCCTTTAAGAATGTATGAATAGCTATTATATGAACTGACCAAGTACATTTTTACTAAAGTATGGCGAAACTATGCAGGATCCTCGAATCGTGTGTTCGGAATTTCTAAATAAAAAATGATCATATCGAAATACTGCTTTATACAGAAAAAAATAAATGAAATAGTTATTTATTTTCTATTAAAAATATATATAATTAACATCTCTCTTTTTACAAAAAATAATGGTCAAAGAGGCTAACAGTAAGACTGTAACTATACCTACCTCTTTTAGAAACCTGAGATTTATCATTTATTTCACCTGCTCTTTCTCAAGCAATTTAAAAAAAAATAACTGATATTTTTTCTACGATAAAAGGTAAGGAAATAATGTGAAAACATTTTAAAAAACCAACAGTAAGATCAACATTAAGCGTTCGACGTACGTCAAATATAAAATAATTAATATCGAATGCGCGATAAATTGCCAAACTACTGATCCATAATTTACAAATAAAAGATCTTCGGTTTATAGTTCAATGTAGTAACATGCTCTATTATATATTTATAACTTATTTTGAATGAAGTTTTCCCGGTCTGAAAGAACATTTGTTTCAGAAGCAAGATCACTCATTCTAAAGACACCTTTCCAATAATCTGAAAAATAGGAGTATTTCTGATAACGCAAAACACGTACCAGTTGAGTTATTATATTCCCTAAATAAATGATGTTGACCTCAAAAGTCTGGTAAATATGATAGAAACCTCGCACACTTCAGTCTTGCTTGGGTAAACATTTACTTACTAACCGTTGAATTCTTTTCAGCAACTCAATCTTACGCTCCCGGAAGAAATTCTTATTACCACTCATCGACCGATACTTAAGCGAATGCATCAGATGTAACATCAATCACTTTTATCAACACTATTATTTACCTACATTCTTTCACACTACCCATCAACTCTTGAGCTTAATGAAGGGAGAAATGCTCGTGTTTCTCTTGGTATAACAACTCGAAAGGCGTACCAGACATGCTTTTCCTAAATAAAAATGCTTCTTCGCTAAGAAATAATATTTAGATGGCAACGGGTGAATGCTTCACTGCAATTTTCGTGCTCCAAATAGTTTCGCTATCGATAAAAATAGCACAATCCATGGAAGAGCATACAATGTTGGTATCCAGATAAGGGTACATAAAAGAATATCGACATTTTCCGAGCTTAAAACAGAAATCGAATGTTCTGCTTGCTCCTCATAAATAAAATACGATAGGAATAATTCTGCTTCTTCCCCGGAAAGGTATCTCATATATCATTCAGATTTATGTTTACATGTATGCATACATATAGGTCATCTTAACAATTTTTGTAGGTAAATAGGTTTTAGTGTAAAAAGAAATTGACAGAAGTTATATCTTCAAGGGACAAATTTAGAAATCAACATCACGAACATGTATAGCAATACAGATAAATGAGGTAAATTATTTATCATTCTTAAATAATATTCAGATATTTTGTAGTATAATAGAAGACCTTAAGCTCTATTTATTCTTATGGTATGGATGTTCGAAGTGCATGTATGTGCATGACATTCATTACAGTAAAAAATTTCAGGTAATTTTTCTCACCAACAATTTTAAGAAATGTGTATCATCAATGGACAATGGAATATCTACAATATTGGATAATTTTCTGCTTATGTAAGCATGATACTCCAGCGCTAGTAAGAGAAGAAAACGGTTACACAGAGAGAACAGAAATAAAAACTTTGCCTGTACATTTAGCGCAATACAATACATTAATTTAAAAACCTGAAATACCATACAAAGAAATATTACACAAATATAACAAAAGATAAGCAGTACCTTCATGAAACAAGAAATCCACATAAAATTAGTCTTTCTTTGTTAGAAAAACAAAATGTTAATTATTTAAAATATTATATTTATTCAATATTAAAGTACATAAGTTGAGTTTAATTGTTAATAAATATTTTTTTTTATTTGAGTATTTAATAATTTTGCAAAATGCTTCCTCCACATTGAGTTATCAGCATTTAATAATGTTGCCATTAACAAATACTAAAATCTTTTAATTTTCAGAAATGTTTTTTGTTCCACCTGATGAAACTACTCTTTATAACTCTCTGTACAACAGAAAAGATGATGGACCAAGACAGTGTTATCCGAATAGAACGTAATTGAGTATGCTCTCTCCTTATGACAGAATATCTAAGAATTTTGGAGGTCAGTGACTGACTTGCTACTACAACAGTGCATTGCAACGAAACATTTGACGTAATGCACAAAATAGAGGAAATTCCCATGCTTGGGATACTTATCGTTGAGGGAATATTGATTGCTCATCAGTGATAATATCTACACTACAAAACTTGATGAAATATGGTACCATGGTCTTGCTCCGGCCATCAAAAGCATGAGCATAGACAGCCCGGACTTCTCACAGTGTGAGTTCCACATCTTGGGTATACTCAAGAAAGCTAAGGAGATATGTTGACTATAATGAGGTCAAAGTGGAGCTCTGGGACACTTGTTTCAACCTACAAGGTAATTTTGTCTAGCCTATCTGTTACATCTGTATTATTTCTTTCCTTTGTATGCTAATTTTTATTAATACCATCCAACCACTTATCAAACCGACTGTAGTGCTACTTTCATTTGGGCGACCCTTATAACAATCAAAAACCATACACAGACTTAACAAAAATCCTTAATTGCTTTAGGTTAATTAAGTCAAAGTGAATTGGATAACTAATGATTCAAGTGTTATTAAACCATATTGAACTCTGTCCTTTTTTCGAAAGAATTAATTCTTACTGAATGATCATGAATAATCCGAATACGAAATAAAACAAGAGAAATTACTGTAAAGCAACTGATTGATACAGATTGTGGTGTCAATCACTGGATCGAAATTGCTACTTTCATTAAAGAAAGGTAAACCCCTGGTTCAGTTACAGATTAAATAATAAAAAAATTCGTGCTCATTTTAATTGGTCCGAATTTCAAATGCAATAAAAATATTTAAAAAAAATTATTTTAGTTCAGAGATTACAAGATATTATTATTTCTTGAGAAATTTTACCACACCCATTTTACCCTCTTTCTTATTTTACTGTGACGTAAGCCTTTTTTAAGAACTAAAATTGCAGTTAAAGTTGTACTTTTCATTAGGCGGGTGATTTAAAAAATTAAGTATCACGTACTTCCAAACCATAATTAATTAAAAATATTCTTCTAAAGAAAAATTAAATAATTAATAATTACATGTATATATATATATATAGAGAGAGAGAGAGAGAGAGAAAGAGAGAGAGAATTAATGGATGCGATGGCAATTTTTAAATCAAAATTAATGATTCCCTCATACCTTAGTATTATTTCTGCTTATGTCCGATACGTTAAAAGTACACAACTTCCCCGTAGAAGGAGATTTAAAAACTATCTAGTTCTAGAAACAATTCAGTCACTGTTGGTGACTTTAAAGCCAATCACACTGAGTGAAACAACACTAGATCAACCCATTATGGCCAAAAAATTAAGAATGTCCAAAATAGCATCCAAGGGGCAACTACTGTTGTACGAATGACACCTAAGCACGTGTTACAGGTTTCATTTGGTAACTGTAAATCATGCGGTCTGACAAGAAGCACAGTGTTCTGATTTCAATGAGCAGAGTATCTTCGTATTTGGAACTAGTTGGGTAGAGTTTATAAATAAACATTTCAATCTACGTAACTGTTAAATCGAATAATATGTTTATAAGAAATATCTTATATTGATAGAATTTTGAGATTATATGTTTTGTATGTAGTATAAATAATTCATTATTAGTTAATATACTTAGTTCCTGTTAAATAAATAAAAAAAACTTTTGAGATTACTAACTGCTTTCTCACCGCTTTGATGAGATTTGGTTATACCACAATGCACTACCTTTTAACGCAAAAGGTCAAATAGTTATTGTTCTAAGTATTCTCAAATATTTATCCTTTCTGTAAAGGAACCGTGATTTATGAAAAGTAATACTACTTTTTAAAGTCAAAAGTGAACAACAGAAAAGGAGAAAGAAAATAGTTAGATATTGAATGTATTGTAATTAGAATATAGAATAGTTTATATTTGAATCGGTGATGTTCCTGAGGAAAAGATTGGATGACTCGTGTAAATATTAATGAATATAGTCGAGTATCTGCACTTGCGGAAGTTGGCTTCATCTTTCCTCCCGTTTGTTCCACGTCAGTGTGGAATGTATAATTTATTTCCCTCATCCAATCAGGAGTGGTGCTCTCCAAGGGTCACTTCTAGGCTCCAAACTTTTCAACCTCTAAGAGTTGAGGCCCCTTTGCAAACTACACAGTTAGCAATGCACGCTGATAACACTGCTGTCATCTCACAAAATAAGAGATTTTCGGTTGGGATCTCTCATCCCCAACTTTACAACCTGGCTCGAAGACTGAAAAATAAAGGTCATCGCATCTTCAACGCATGCCTACTAATAACGAGAAAGAGGAAATACTAATACAATCCTGAGTTGCCGCCAACACTTCTCTTGGGTTCAAATATATATATATATATACAAATATCTGAAATTTTGTTCCAAAGATCTTTCACTTTATGGTTTGCAGCCCAGAAAATCCGGGATTAAATTTTTGTCTGAATTATATTTTAATTTTTTTTTCTCAGAAAATTTTCGAAGAATTTAATTCTCAGAAAATTTATATTTTGTTTATGAAATATGTACGTATAATTTGTTTATGCAATTATGATTGCTATAAGTAAAAAAAACATATGGAGCTCTCATTTCTCGTACGGGAGAACGTCGCCCTGATCTAAGTAGCTTACCACAATACTTATATAATAATGTAAGCAACATCTCAAGAATAGATTTTGTCACAGTTCCTTCTTTACTTTAAATTCCGTTAATTAACATCGGACCTGCATGAAAAGACTTGAGACACTCCAAATCCCATTGCATTACTAACTGGATCTTCAATTTATAATAAGGTAACACTTGGGAAAAAAATGGATTCCAGTTCTGATCAGTTGGATCACATTGGATCAATTTATACACAAAAACCTTAAGTGTAGAAGAACTAGATAAAGTTATCAAAGAGGTATATGCATCAATGCAGTTTATTAGATTTGAGACACTGTCATCCAAAATTCAAAAGAAATGGGGTTTCTTTTTTGGAAATGGAAGGAGACGTGGTGGCTACCTGATATAACATTCTCAACACCTTCTAATATAGAATCCGGATGAGCATTTTCTTCGGCTGGACAATTTGTAACAGAAATAAGAAGCTACTTGAATGATGAAACGCTAGACGAGGTGAGTTTTTTTTAAAAAACTTATTTACAGAAATACAAGTAATGAAGAAATGCTTTGTTAATTTCAATATGTACTATTTTTATTTGTTTTTTATGATGGATTAAGTTCTTTTTATTTCTACACAATGAAACTAATATTAAACCAATTTTTATATTTTCAGCTTTTGTATGCAATCTCAACTATTCTATTGTATAAGTACGTTTAATAAATAGTCCAATCCTAATCCCGGCCTTTATGAAAATACCAAGCTTATTAGCTTTATGAAAATACCAAGTTTATTATTTTCCATTCACTAGAACAAAAACCACGAGTGTTTTAGTAAAAGCAAATACCACTACTTTAAGCAAGATTTCACAGTTTAAAATGCGTTTTACTTGAAATATGTTTCTTTTTTAAAAAAAAATATGCTCAAATGGTTACAAAGATTACTCAAAAAGTTTTGAAAATAATTAATGTAAATTGTTTGTGTATGTTCTGTGTAATATTAAAAGTGTTTTAACCTTCAAGTTTATCAATCATTGTTTTACTAAAAAACTTACAGTCCTTTATGTGAATATAATCACTGTTTTTTTAAGCAATTTCAAATAATGACTAAGATAAAGTGCTCTAGTTTTCATAAAAATTAAAATATCTCTTATCCTGAAAGTCATTTCAAAAATGAAAGAAAAGCATCACATCAAAATTGAAAATTTGTTCATAAATTTTTTGTACAAAACGGGCACTGTTTATGTAATTTTTTGTAAATTTTTACCCATCTTTTCCCATTTTAGTAGTAATAATTCCTTTTTCTCTTCTTAATTTTAGCATATTTTTCTTAAAATGTACTAAATAAATCTAAAAACCACAAAAAAAATCCCCATATCTCCAAATGTGTCTTTTTTTGAAGCATTTGGGGGGGGGGGGTGACCGCTTAAGGGGTTAATAGATTTTTCTTAATTTTCCCTCCTCGAAGCATCTCCACCTTTACTTCACTTGTTCATGTTACGTTAACGGCGGAACCTGAAATTTTACAAATTTTGTGTAATTCATACTTTTTTTTTAAAAATTTTTAAGGTGCATGAGCCATATTCATGAAATTAATTTTTAAATTTTTTAAAGCAACTTTATATATACAATTAACTCTGTTTTTTACTTTTTTTTTGCTTGGAATCCCCGAGCCACTTTCTAAATTAAAAAAAAAGAAGAGAGGGAAGCTTACTGTTTTAACAATAAACTCCAACTATCTCTCCTTGGTGTTTATTCACTCAGTTTTTCCTTTAGAATTCTCAATTTCTATTTAAGGTAGGTATTTTCTCATTCCAGGGTCTTAGTTTGAAGCCTCATAAAATTGTATATATCATCTTCTTAAATGTTTAATTTGAATTATTGCTTCTTAAGTAATTTTAAAACTCTACCTTTTCTTTCAATAATTCTGATGATGCGGTATACTCCTCTCTAGAGTAGATATACCGTAAGTTAAACTCAATCATCAGAATCATTAATAGAAAAACAAAAAATAAATTTAATTTTTGTAAAAAATTTTATGAATGTATCATGTAAAAAATGTCGCATTTATATTTTTATATTTAAAAGTATTTTAAAAATAACATTTGAACTCTTCTAAAACAGTAATGTATTTCATATTGCCACACTCAAGCAGAAAGAAAAATATGATAAAAATGCTGCTGTCGTATAATGGATGTCGCCCGGACTGAATCTTATCAAAAAAGGTCACAGCTTAAAGAAACTTGTATATTATCAAGAAAAGATCTCAATGCATAAGATAAACTATCGTAAATCATGTGGGACATATTTAATATTAGTGAACCCTTCAGCGAATGATGGTCTGAATTTGACCCAATCTCTATCCATCAATGTCAGGAGACGTGACATTCTGAGTATATGGATTATAGACAGTAGTCTAGAAAATGGACGATCTTGTAATATCGATTTTGCTGTTTCTTGGGAATGTTTTTGTTATTTCTTTTATTCAAGAAAAGAAAAGCTTATTAAAAAACGAAGTTAAAAAAGAAGTGGTTTATTTGTATGTAAGCTCAGAATTTGTTTTCGGAGAATTTTATTGGGTTTAAGATAGCAAAACCCGTTTTTTTTTTAATTTACTTACACAGCGTAATGTAAAGATTATAACAATTTGCTTACACTTTCATATTATGAAAGTGTGAGCAGATTGTTGTAGGACTAAAATGATGCTGTATGCAAAGGGTGTGCTATTTATTTTAATTATACTGGAGAAAAAAATTTGGTTTAAAAGAGATTTTGTAAGAATAATTTATTGTGTGAAACTGGATTGCTACATTTGCGTGAAAAAACGTAACTAAAGGATTATTGAAACAGGGTTCGAGCTTGATAATAAATAATTTAATAAACCATTGGCTACTTTTTTAAAATTTATTTTTACATTGCTACGTATATTTTCCAGGTGTTTATTTGAAGAAATATTACAATTTTCCCCGGCTTCGTTTAACCATGTCTCATTTTTGGTATTGTATTTGCCATAACTCATTGAATTCCTTATCTGGTTCATGCCAAAAATTTCTGAAAAATGAATTTTATTTATATTCATTAGATGGGATGTTAAAGGTAAATCATGATTTTTAAAGCAAAATAAGCATAAGCATCTAGAATATTGACTTACAAAAAAGATACACAACAGTCTAATTCAACATTAAAAGTCGAAAAAAAAATTTGCTTAATTATTTTTTAATGCAAGGCTTCTATAATTACTGCCATTTTTAATTCATTTAAAATTTCTATTATGAGTTTCTTAGTTAACTAATACATTAACAAATTTTTGATAGATGTAAACTAAAAAAAAAGTTTTCAATATGACTGTGTAAGCCCTTTTACAATTCTAGAATGCTTCACTACTGTTAGAGAACCAGAGTACGATAAATTTTGAAAATATATATATGCTAACCATATACAAATATCTTCTTTTTTTTTAGATTTTTAGTAAAAAATAATTTAACATATTTTTTAAAAAAATTAATAAAAATTTGGAGTATTTTTCAATTTTCAATTTTATAAATCAGAAAATTTAGTTAAAAATTATTCAAATCATTTTTAATTTCTGTTAAGCTTAATTCCTTGAATTTCTTTGAAGCTCGGTCTAATTGTGCCCATTATCAAATTAAAATTACATGGATTATTTACTGAAGGTTAATTTACATTTTTAAAGCCATACTAGAGAGGCTGGAAAGAGTTGAGGGACAACTTTATCGTTGCTAAACATGTTGCGGCCCCTAGGTTGCAGGTGTAGTTTGGGTCATCGAATAAGCAGACATTGTTATAAAAATAATTACTTTACATTTCTGACTGATCTACTTATGATTATTTAAGTTTAATAACCTTGGGAGCAATCCTAATTAGTTTCCTATTCTAAGCTTATAAGATTATCAAATAGACACTTATACCTTGATCCGATTGTAGATCACTTGTTGGATTTTTCCTAAGCTGCTACAGTCCCTATTTAAATCTGAATCTGATTCTCTATTATTTCCACTTTTCTGAGCTGCAGTTCTTACTTGAATGATAGTGTAAGGACTAACGACTAACTCTAACACACTTCCAGGGTTTAAATAGTACTTACATTAGCATAAAATTAAGTTATCTCTACGGAAGGTGATTTTAAACTCAAACAACAGTTAAAGAAGAATTTCCCCAAGAGGATTAATAGAAGTATCACAAATAGAACCCGTCACAAACAATGCTCACAAAATTTACGGTATAGATTCCAAGAAAGTCCATGTTTGTTTAACGAGTATTCGCGTAAAATTAATTATTATTTGTAACATGGTATAGTTGAACGAGTTGAAAATGAGCAGGCGATGAATAATCACATTTACTAAATGCCTCATCATGCGATCTGTAAAGATGACAGACTCACAACTAAAATTCGAATAGTAACATATGCTAGCACTCACGATAAAGACCAATTAACAATAAGCGATTGCTTATGGTCAGGCCAAAACCTCAATCCTAAACTTTGAGATGTACACATAAATTTTAGATTGAACAAAACATAGCTCTAACATCTTCCAACAACAAAACATTTTTACAGCTATCTTTCATGCAAAAACATGGAAATGCAGTACGATTTTTGTGTTTCATGGAAGATCATGATAATGAGAAATAATTCCGAAAATCTAGATTCCAACTAGTTCTGCTTGAGATATATGTTATCTGTCACTAAAAACAAATGCTTTGCTATGTGTCACTATAAAGAAATATATCTAATCATTCTGATGCGAGTAACTTAAAACATCTCAACAGGGTAGAACTTGTGCTGCAGATAAAGGGTGTAAGGTTTTCTACCGGATCTTCCCCTTGTTCTGTAGTGCTATGTCCTGGATGTACTCTAGGTAAGCACCATGCCTGATTGTTACCAGTTGAACGGCAAACTGATTCCCTTGTTGGACTCCTTGGTGGGTGGTGGCTCACCAGGATGAATACCATCTCTCTTTTATAGATCCGACTATGCTGTGCCCTGGTAAAGGCCTCGTTTTACCCACACCTTTAATCTTAGAACAGATAGCGAGTAATATACGTTTTTTCATATTATCGTTACGTAATAGTGAAATTTCTTGAAAACGTCCTTTTACAATACGCAAAGCTCTACGGGGAATCGGTGAACAAAAATCGGTTAAAAAATTGAATTCTGGTGGTTTGCTTGAGGAAATGAAATCTGCTGTACAATCCAAATGTTATTATTTTTTAAAGTATTTCTGGATTCTTCGCTTCATGTTCTTCCCACAAATCTCTGAACTCCAGTCGGTGAGTCATTTCTGAACCAAACCTGTTGTGCACCTCCGAGACTGAAATCTATGAAAGATTTTCAGATCACGGTGTGATTCAGGTCAGAAGAATTACAATAAAAAAAAGATGCTGCAGTTTTTCCTACTACACACTTAATTTTAAGCCCGCATTCTTTAGCCCGAAGCTACCAGATTCATTAAAATCTGGATACCTTAATTGTAAAATACGTCCATATATTCCGAATCCTCTGGGCTGCTTCAAGTGTGAGAGGTTCGAGCATTCACAAATTTGCTGCCACGGACAACTAACGTGGTCTATGTGTGCATCTGTCGGGCGTCCTTCCACAGATTTCAGCTCTGAACCAAAATGTGTCAATTGTTCCCAGTCTCATTCCGCCGGTTAAAAACTGTGCCTTAAATGGAAAACCGGAGAATACACAAATTCAAGAGAGAGAGAGAGAGAGAAAAATTAAAAAACTATTAAAATATATCTTACTTGAAGCCAGAAAATTAATAGCCCCACAGATATCATAAATTCACGCCTAGGTTGCTAAATCTTCAATATTCTTTACTACCCAGACAGATGAAAATATAACAAAAATAAAGTTTCCATCTTTGAAATTACTCCAACTATTGTCATATTCAATCTCTCGAAACCTTCATCTATTCCTGCAGTTTCCACGTCGTCTTCTTCAACTCAAACACGCCTCTTGCCATTAACATCTTAAATAGCAGCTATATTCCTCAGTTCCTAGATCCTTCTCAAATCAAACAAGCATTTTTTAATTATTGACTTCCAAATTTACAGCCCTATCAACTGAAACTCTGACGTCAGATCCTTGCACCTAATATTTCCACCCCCAAATGCGATATTCAACCCTCCTCTGCATCTACTGCAACTCAAAATAAACTTCTAAAAATCATGCGAGAAAAAAATTTATTGAAATCAACAAATAAACCTAATATAGAAATAAAAATAGCACCTAACCAGCCGTGGAAAAGTATATCTCAACAGGGCACATCAGATGAGGCTATGATTGAATATGATACGGATGAATACTGTTTACCAGAAGTACCATTGAAATGTGTTGAATATTATATTCTCACCTGTTAATACTCACATTTGTTACAAACGGCAAGAAGTAATTGCTTTTCTTTTACTTTTATTACATATTTCTTTAAAACTTTTAACTGGTTATTAGCAATTTTATATTTTTGTTAAATGTTTTATTTCTATTTTTATTTCACTTTTTTTATTGATCTGTTTTAACCTTATCTGACTTGGAGGGTGCCCCCCCCCCAAAAAAAAATTTGTTTGATTTTATCTTAGAAATTGGATTTTTATATGTTACCTTTTGCTACTGAAACAGTAGCACAAAGTGTGGTATGTTTTAATATTTAAAGAGTTGTTTGACGTTATTTAGCTGAAATAGGCTCTTCAAAAGTTGGTCACCGAGATGGGTGCATTTTTCTTTTACTTGAAAAATTAACTTTTGTATTTAAATTTATTCGAAGTTGTGGAAAGCATTTGTTTGTTTACAATTTTTTGCTACCAAATGAGACTTGGGTAGTAGGTGAGAGTTTCTTGAATTTTTTGTTTATTGTATAGTATACTTGAAAAATTGAATGTATGTATGTATATAATATCTGGTTTAACATGGCGAGTAAATGGGAACAAATAAACATAATACTAACAGCGTGGTGAGAGAGAAAGGGGGAGTTATTTTTGGAAAAACCAGGTGGTGTGTTTATATGTAAAAATGTGTATTTAAAATTTATTAGTATTAGAAAAACATGTATGACAGATTAATGTTCATAAATGTATGTATTGACGATTAATGAAAATGTAATGAACAGATGCAAGACACTATAATTAGTTAGTTTTCTTATTTCCTTTTCAGGGGGACAGACCTTGAGATACCTGAATGAGACGAAGGATGTAAAGAAAAAAAATTGCTGTGTGAAGTCAAAAAGTTGTTAGTTATTAAGAATTGTATAGTGCAGGACTAGAGTTTTTTGTCCGCAAAAGAGGTTTCCCCTAGTCCGAGCCCGAATGAGGTATTCTAAAAGATTGTATTTTTGATTATTTGTTAGAGAATGCACCGATATAATAAATGAAATTTAATTTGGAAGTAGGTTAGCTGAATTTTTTTGTGCGATGTCCCGAGAGCGAAACTGGTCAGGAATTGGAGCAACTTTAGAATTTCGGCAATTTCCTGAATCAGTACAAAAATTTAGCAACATAATTTTTATCGGGCCGTTGAGACCCTCATATAAACCAGTCGGCTCAAGCATAGTATAGGGGTAGCATAGTATAGCCTTTGAATTTGTCAATTTTTCTTTGGATTCGGCGATTTTTATATAGATCTTACGGTGAGATAACTAATTCATTCCAGCTTCAGGACACTTATCGCTAAGTGAAGTAGCTTGGCGATCGAATTTGGTCGCCAAAAGTAATTGACATCGCCAAGCCTATGCTACACTTTAACCAAACCAGTCTTCTTCACGGGAGGGGGTTGTAACGGGTTTATCCGTGAGTCTCTTACTAATCATCTTGGGGAAAACTATCTCTTTTAAATATCGTTCAATTGAAAACTTTCTCCCGAAGAAGTAGACACGGTTTATGTAAATGAAGGATGATATTTAAGCATTAACTTTTAAGAGCGTGGAGTTAGTGGTTAGGAATTAGAAGTTAGCAGTTTGTGGTTAGTGGAAAATAGCTGTGAGCTAGTCGAGAGTTGCTCGACGATTCATTGATGAATAACTAAAGATTGCTAATTGTAGATGAAGTCAATAAGTTGTGGATTTGATTAGTAACGACCAGAAGTCGAATAGCTGAGAACAGAATTATGGTAATTTAGACCGTAGATATCCAAAACGTTCTAAGAGTAAGTTGATTAAATTATAATTAAATATTAAGTATCATTTCTACCGTGCTTTTGATCCTATACTTAATAGAAGGTGCTTTTCCTACCCTGGGTTGTTAAAAATTTAGTGAAGGAATAATACAAGAGAATTTTTTCTGATTATGGCTGTTCTTTATTCTAACCCTCAAACACCGATACACGTGACAGTACTTTTATCACAAGCTTTTTGCCAATGGTGTGAGTCTTCTTACATCTGTCTGTTTTACGTGAGACTTAGTAAGAAGCAATTGAAATTTTTTAATTCATGCACAAAAATTTTTAAAAAATGTTTTTTGCTTTCCATGTAATTTTAATTTTAAATCAAAGAATTCTCGGGATTAACGTACTCACCATGAAGCATTTCCAAATATATTTTATTAAGTTTTGTACTACCTCCTGCCATTAATTTTAAGCAAACAAAACACGGGGCACTTTAGCTGCATTTACTTCAGTAGTGGTAAACTCAAAATTTAAGTACACTTGAAAATATTTTCTTGATTTAATTCTTTGAAACACTTTCGTCTGCGCACTTGTTGATGCTTTATTAAGATCTAATTTTCACTTGCAACTTAAAAATGTCTCCCTGACTCTGTTTAAATCTACTGTCGTAAATCTTTAATAACGTGAATCGCGATTAAGGCGCGCAATCTATAAAATGCACATTCAAAAATTCGGTAGCGATAAAAGGATCTACTCGAAAGAGACTAACTGGAACAGAACTACACTGCTGGCCACCGTAAATGCAACACCAAGAAAGACAAGAAATAGCACAACAAAATTTATTTTGTAGATAACATGTTGACCAAGTATCAAATGATTAAATTTATAGATTTCACTGAAGTGTGGTTCCTGCCAGAATCAGTAGCCAGAGTAGCCACCATTGCTGGAGATCACCGCTGCCATACGCCTCAGCATTGATTCAAAGAGACTTTGGATGTGCTCTTGGGGTACAGCAGACCAAGCAGCTTCCACACGTTACCAAAGTTGATCTGGTGTGGCAGCTGGGGGTGTAATCTGGGTCAAACGTTGAGCAACCATGGTCTACATGCTTTCTATCGGTGAAATATCCGGAGAGCGAGCCGGCCAGGGAAGCAATTCAATCTGGTGATTGACGAAGAACCTTTGGACAATGCGAGCCACGTGTGGTCGCGCATTATCCTGTTGAAATATGGCTGTGGCCAAGCCCTGAAGGTAAGGAAGGACAACTGGCTCCAACACCTCGGAGTTGTGGCGCTTGCTGTTTAAAGTACCGGCAATGCGTACTAGAGGAGTGCGAGAGTGATATCCAATACCGCCCTACACCATAATATCCGATGCAGGACCAGTGTGGTGGTGCATAACGCAGCTGTTCCGCATCCTCTCTCCACGGTGTCTCCAGACTCGAATCCGACCATCGTGGTGTTGCAGACAGATGCGTGACTTGTCAGTAAAGACAACTTCATTCCATTCTGCCACCCACATCCTTCTTTCATCGCATTATTGGGGGCGGAGACGAATGTGGTTTTACGTAAAAGGGTAGGCCAAGTAATGAACGTCTTGCAAACAGACAACTCTGCTGTAAACGGCGTCGAATGGTGCGCGCAGACACTGAATGATGCATTACAGACTCAATGTGCTGTGCTATGATTCGTGATGTGACTGAGCAATCCGTCACTGCCATGCGCACAATTTGCCTGTCCTCACGTGAAGTGGTGCACTGAGGTGGATGCGATCGACCACGTCGGTCCGTCATACCTTTCTGCATGCAACGATCACATATACGCATTGCAGTTGTTTGTTTTCGTCCAACACGAATACCGATTTCCCTGAAAGATAATCCACAATATCGGTAGGCCACTCTATCCTTCCTCTGTCGAACTCGGATACTTGATCAAAAGCTGATCGCTGTTTTCTATGAGACATAAATGATCGTTTTTTGGAAAAATCCACAAGAAAAACACATATGCTGAACTTGAAATCGTCGAAATCTCAAGCCTTAAATAGCGCTTAGAGGTGGCGCCACAGGCGTGAGTGATGTGTCTGCGTTGAAATTCTAATCATTTGCATATCTCACCTCCGCTAATGCATGTTGTAAATTTCATGTTATTTGCGTGCTTCCTTCAGGGTGTTGCATTTACGGTGGCCAGCAGTGTATGTGCAGCATTTATACACGTTTTGCACAGACGTTCGATAGGTTACCTACACGGTTGGGACAGATATCCGTGAGAATGGGAGATATGATGGATGTAAGATAGAGAGCAACGGGGACAAGATTATTTTTCTAGTGACATTTGTACTCTTAGAAACAGATGATTTAGGATAAAATATTTAATAATTAAGGTCGTATTGTGTAGCTTTGGTGTCAAATTATATTATTATTGCATTCAATGCATTGTTATTGTAAACAGAGAGGTGAGATGAAAATTATGGTTGAAAATTGGGTTGTAATTACTAAAAATTTGAGAACTGCGATAATGTGAGCCACCGAGTCACTTTTTTAGAGTTAGAGGCCTGTGAGGAAATATTTCACTATATCCACCCAAATATTCACAGAAAGTCATTTCAGGAGTACAATTACATATATATTACACATTCCTGTTTGAAAAACGTCTCATTTGTGAATAACATATGAGCTGGAAAATCCAAATTCAAAGCCCATTGTTGCAAAATCCGTTGGTAGAAATTTACAAGCAGAAAGTATATATTTAGCTGCTTGTAAAACTTGTACTCACTGAATACGGAATGAGTGTAAAAGTTCTTCATTTCAGATTCTTAAATTTGGGTTGACGCACAATTAAATTACGAATAAACGCTCGTTACAGAAAGTAATTTCTTCAATTTAAGAGGATAATTAATTTAAAAAGTAGTACGTTATCCTGTTAAATATAACTACAAAAATATCTTTCAGAATATATATCCATTCCCCATTTTGAAATATGTACTTGCATTGAGTTCTAAACAAGAGACTGCCAATATTTTATAAATACACAGAAACGCTCTAAAAACTTGTTAGCAATAAAAAATATACTTTTGCTTGTAGCTGTCATTTATTTTTGAGAAACTGTTCACAAGTGTGTGTTTCCCATAAGATACTTTTGTGATATGTGAAGTCGAGTGGATCAAATACATTAAAATAAATCCGTTCAAATGAAGAGTGTGAGCAAGAATAATATAGAAATGCATGGGAGTAATAAAAAAATTTATTTACATTTCAAACAATTCATATGCAAAAATAAACACTTTTAATGCGTGTTATGTATTACTTTTCAAAGTTAAGGAGTGAGAGGTTTAATAATAAAATAGAAATCAATTTTACTTCATCAGATTGATGCGTTATGGTAATTTATGCCTGTTTATGTGTTGAATTACGCATAAATTTACTTGGTGTCAATGGCACACACAAAGGGTGAGTCCCCGTGTCCGGAACCCCCTCCCTCATAGCCCTTGATTTTTTTTCCGATTGATTATAATCCTATGTGTATAGTACGTAAAATTTAATTAAGTGTTATTAGTAATTAATTTTATTAACTACTTCAAATTATTTATTCAATAATTATTTTTTACTGTGTATTTTTGTTACCTACAGAAATTAAAAGAATATGTTGGGAGGCGAATTGGAGCATGATACGAGAATGGTGAACTTTCAACCCTGGACCACCCTCCCATTTTAAAAAATCCTGTGTGCACCAATGCATTGTGTTATCATATATAAGATTTTTATTTCTTTTCTTTCAATACACAGTTGATCCATAAGAACTTAGTCCAAACCAAATTCACGAAGATTTTTTTGTTCTTAATAATGGGCTGCATTTCGGCAGCTAAGCCTTTGTACACGCCCCATCTAGTGGAGAAACTCACTTCCAATTTTTTGACGCTTGTATTTATTCAATTCAAGCTCTTTCCAGATGCTAAATATTTATTTTTTCTGAGAGTACCAGAGTCAAATTGATTCTCAAGGGATCTTTTACACACACATTCCACATAATCATATAATGTGCGTACCTACGATTTTCTGATCCAGAAAATCTATTGGTTTGAGCCGGATCGAAACCGTAGATTCACGTAGAATTTTAAAATAGTGATTTAAATAGTGATCTATCTCTCATTGAAAGAAAAAAAATATTTTCATTTTAACTTTTCACTCCTGATCGTTCCATCGGAATTGAAAACCTCGATGTTTGATGTGGCATTAAAGAATGGATTTTTAAAAGAAATCTCTGTTGCGAGAAATAAATCCTCCCAGAGCAATTAACTTCTCATAGATAAATAATTATCTTCAAATAATGCTCTGAAAAAGCGTAAAAATTGTCATTATTTTCAAAAAATATCCCTCATCAGTCGAACGATAGATGAAACTTCTCAGGAAGCTGGCTTGAGTGGTTAATACTTTACACAATGGGCTGAAGACTAAATTTAAAAAAGCTGTCGACATTTAAATTGAGGTTGACAGGCAATTAACCTAAAATACAGATAGCAACAGAAGTTTTTTTAAAGCTCTCTGATGTTTCAAGTAGTTAGAAAAATATTTAATTTCTGTGATAAAGACTCGAGAGAGCTGCTGTCAAAGTTAATGGAAATTTTTTGCATGATTAAGCTTCATTTTAGAGAGCTCACTACCTCTTAGTTATTTTTCCATTTTGTCCGAACATCCACTTCAACTTTAAATCAAAGCCAATTCTGCGCCGCTTGCGTTATGTAAAACATTTTGTAGGGATTCCGATTATTTCAAAAAATAATAATGTTTTTAACCGTGTTTTTTTCCCTCATTGCATTTAATACATACAGATGTATGAATTATTGTAGAATAGTAGTTCTATTTCTCTCTCATCTTGAAATTTGATAAGCAGATCCTTTTCATGGAGTAGTGATCCGCTACAAAATAACTTTTACTAAAATCGATCCTTAAGGGGCGTTGTAGGGAATTAAGGGGCATCATAGATAGTTATTTTCATTTTTGAACTATTAGACGTACATTCCTGAAATTAGTTAAACAGATTCTTTTCATAGAGCATAGATCCTCTACAAAATGGTTTTCACAAAATCCCCCCTCCCTCCTGTTGCATTGTGAGGACTAAGTGCCAATAAAAAGTATTCCTATTTTTGAACTGTGTTCCTTTCATGGTGCATAGATCCATTACCGAAGGAGTTTTGAGAAAATTGACCCCCAAGAGGCGTTGCGGGACTTAAGGAGCCCAATAGATAAATATATTCTCGTTTTTTGAACTATTATACCTGCAGACTTGAAATTTGATGGGTATTTTTTTTTCATTGGGTAGAAATCCACCACAAAAGATATTTTTCAAAAACAGACCTCCTGAAGGGGTTTCAAGGGGTTAAAGGGTGTGATGTCATGGACTGGTAGCGAGATAACATGCACAGCTGGTTGACAGGATAAAATGAACTTTATTTTCTGGACTACACAATCATCTATACTACTACCTAGCAAAATTAAATGAATTCAAATATAAGAGTCACTTTTGTTTTGATGAACTGCTGTGCCGCTATCGTCGGTCCGTTTCCTTTGTCGGTCTTGCTTCTACAACGCCTCTGTCTATTGTCCGGAGGGTGTTCGGCCCATAATTCTCTTTACTGCCACAAGATCAGAGATCAGGAACTGCCACCGTGCTTCTCTCTCCTCTAACTCCCAGGATCAAGTCTCGTGAGTCGATCCCTTCCTTTCTCGAATCGCCCCTTTTAAACCCCAGGGGCAGGTCAACTATATGCCCCTCATCAACTCTCATTGACAAGCCCCAAAGTTTTGCTCCCTGTACATCAGTCTCAATAGCTCACTTTTGGTGCAGGCCGAACAATGTCTCTGGTCCCTCTAGAATGTTTTCAGCGACAAAGGATTGTCCAACATCTAGTTCATGAACCACCTCGCCGCCATTTCCTCTTTGAAGTGACCTGCCGCCGTCCGCCAAGGCTCCAGTATTTTAAGACAGACAAGTACAGCCTATGGACTCGCACAATATAGCTATGTCCCGTCCATTGTGCTTTCAGTTATACCGGCGTCAACAGTCCAGATGCCAAACAAAGGACAATGACACCAAAGCCAAGTGCTCTGTCTCCAACACACAAGCGAGCCACCTGCTTTCCATATGTCAGACTTGACATGTATAGAGGGGTGTGTGCGAGCCGTTGACGTCGTCACAAGGGAATTGTAGATAAATATTTCCGTTTTTGAATTATTAGACCTTAAGACTTGAAATTGGGTAGACATGATATTTTCATGGAGTAGGGATCAGATAAGAAAAGGTTTTGCGAAAATTGACATCCAATTGGAGGGGGAGGGGTTGCGAGGGCACTTTATATTTAAAAAAATTCTTTTTTATGTGAATATCTAAACCCTTATAAACTTGACATTTAGGAAACATATAACTTTTCCTGAACAGAAATCAGATAAGAAGGGTGTTTTCAGAAGTCGACCCACATAGGTGTTACGGGGGCGTTATAGATTTTAAAAAAAATCCCTTTTTTCAATTATTAGATATACAAATTTCAAATTTGGCAAATATGATTTTTTGTTGAGCAGATATTTGCTAAAAAGCCTTTTTTGTATAATTTGCAATTCACTTGCAAACTCATAAAAAATTTATCTTTCCTTCAATCACTTTTATTTTATTTTTTAATTCAGCCGTGTGAAGAACGGGTATACCAGCTAGTATCAATAAAAAATAAACATTATGACTTGAAAGAAAAAATAATTTCTTTGAGAATTATTAAAGGTTCTTGTATACTTCGTATTTTCTCTATGAAAACTATTTTTTTTAACAAAACAGTATCAAAATTTCAACAACAAAAAACCAGCTGCTGATGTAGATTTGTTTACGAAGAAAGCGGGGTATTTTTTTTTTAGTTATACATTGAATTACGTACTTTAATCATAAAAACATACATTTTAATGAGACTTTGTTTATGAAAATATTACCCTCAAATATATCTTCCTAATCTTTACTTTAGTTTTAATGGAAATATCTCGGAAATCCTTAGTCTTTAAAAACATGTTTTCAAGCTGTTAATGAGAAAAGTAAAAAGAAAATAGAAGTCTGCTCATAAATATTTAAAGCTGCATATCATTTTACTTCAAAACATGTTTGTGCGAGTGGGTTTGTTTACCGTCGCTGCATGATACTTTTTGTCATTTATTCCAGCTTATACCTTATTTCAAGGAACCTCAAAAAATTCAGAGATGATTAAGCTGGAATATTTATCGTCTAAAATTTTTAATTAATAGTTCATGTTAAAAGATCCTTTGAAAATATTGATCCTAAAACTAATATCCCCAAACTTAATAATTAAACAGGGCTTCAAAAAGGATTGTTTATTGAAATTAGAACTTACTATGTATATATATATATATATATATATATATATATATATATATATATATATAGTAACATAAAATGAAAGAAATACATGGCATAATAAAATTGATAATACAAAATAATATCACTAACAAAGCTAGAAGATTTAAACCAGATTTAAAGAAACACACTTTAAAAATGATGGAAGAGTCTATTATAGAAGAATTAACTAAGCGTATGTATAACATGGAACAGAATTAGAACTTCAAAATGTAAGAAGTCAAAAGACTAAAATGAAGACCTGTTATGATTTCTAAAGCTGTTGCTGAATTAGGACCAGCAAAATTAGGGTTAAATATATTTTATGGATCCTACCTTCCCCTGTTCAGCAGAAATTTTATACATAACAGAAAAACATACCAATATTGAAAAGTTAGGCCTAAAACCAACCACGTGTAATTTGCAACCAAAAGAAAAATAAAATAAAAATAATAGAAAATATGAAAGGAAATGAATCCTAACATAATACAAATAAAAATAATTTTGAAAAGGAATAATGAAGCAAAAACTTACATGAAAAAATGCAAATAACCTGAGAGCGGGAAAAACTGTACGTACGAGAACAATACGCTAAATGATCGTTAAAAATGACGTGTTAAGTTGGTAAAACCATATGCATATATATATATATATATATATATAGCCTAGCTTTCAACAAAAATATTTTCGTTTAAGACAAAAATATTTACTATTTTCTTTGAAACTTTTTTGAAAACTTTGAGATGATTTGATTTTCAATAACATCACTTAAAAAGAGCAAAATAATTGGATTTAGTGTTGCAATCGCGTTTCTAAAAAATCTGCTGTTTTTTTCTAAGCAATAAAAAATTGCTTAAAATTATCTTTGACTTGGAAGGTTTGGTAATTTCTTTTTCAGAAATATCGGTTTAAATTTTATATGTATATAAATATAACAGCTTAGAAATTATATAAAAGGGGCAGTATATATATATATATATATATATATATATGAATATATATATGCACTGGTAAAAACAATTAAAGTGACAAATGCTTTTTTTACAACAACAACAAAACAAAACAAAACAAAAGAACTAACAGAGGAAATAAAACCAAACTTAACCAAAATATCATCCGGTATAATACCAGTATATAGGATAACAAAAATCGACACAAACCTGCACTCTAAATAGGGAAACTGGTCATTTTACCCTAAAACAACGGACCAACTCTCTTTCATTCAGAGAAAAACATGTCTATTAGGGTGAATGATCACCTCCAATAGCTACAAAACTCTTACATCTATATTTTGATTCATACTGTTTACCAGGGTCCTTATCAACCCCTTTGGCAACCACATCCACTGTTGCACCAAGGCACTCTTGAACTCATCAATGGTCTTTGAGCCACAATTGACCGTCTAAGGACGTCTCACACGTGTTCGATAGGATTAAGGTCTGGGGATATCGCAGGTCACTTCAATCACTGAATATCATCCAATTAGAGGTATTCCTCCTCCAACTGAGCCTAGTGTGGGTGGGCTTTGCCGCACATTTTGGTGAAATGTGATCTTTGCGCTACGCGGGAAAGTTTGACACAGTGTGCAAGGATGTCCTTCTTATACCGCTGGCCTGTTAGAGTACTTCTATCAAACACATGAAGGTCAGTATGCCCATCTGCATTGATGCCTGCCCAGACCATCAGACCACCTCTACCATAGTAGTCCTTTTCGACAAATTAAGAGAGCAGATATCGACTTCCGGGTTCTCTCCAGAGGAGAAGACGTCTCAAGACACTGTCCAGATAGAATCGCGACTCATCCCTGAAGGAATCCGACTCCCAATCATCTTCTGCAACAGACAGGTGTTCTCAATATCAAGCTAGAAGATTCTTTTTGTCTTCACTTTGTCAAGGGAATGCAGATTACAGGACATACAGGGAACCCGCATTAAGGGGATATGGTACCCTAAATATCCTTAAACTGTCAAAAAAATTTTATTGGCTTATTTGATATCTCAAATCTTTATAAACATGCCTGCAAAATTTCAAAGCTTTACTTGTATTTTTTATCAAGTTTTGGAACAATATTTGATGCTGGACAGCAGCTACCACTCCCACATTTCAGATTATCTGCTAGAAAAGAGCCTGATAAAAAATTAACTAATTATTTTTCTACCGCGCGTTTATGAGACTGACATTATATATGCAGTAATAAATCATTTCAAGAAAGAATTGTGCAATTCATGCAAAAATTCTAGTTTGTGAATTGTTTATTGGAAGAACAAATGGATTTGTGGTTAAGATTTAAAAGTTGTGCGTTCTTTTTATGATATTATTATGAATGAAATTAAAACTTCAAAACAGATTCTCCGAAAGCACAAATATTAAATTTCATTTTGATAACTCAGATAACTAAAAATCTAATTCTCAAAAACAGAAAAACTCTCCCATTTTTATATATTTGTTTTTGTGATATATATATATATATCTCATGTGTGTGAAATTCAAGACTTTTATTATTAAAATATTTTAAAATATTTATTTAAACAAATGCACATATGCAGTTCTTAGATTTTGATATATTTTACTTATAAATTGTTATTTGATTTTGCTTTTATTCGTGTACAATATTTAACATGCGAAGGCATATTTTGTACTTATTGTGCATTAGTTCTGAGCATGGAATTAGCTCTTAAGTGTGTATATTATTTTTTTTATAATTATTTAAATAAAGTTTTATGAAATATTGATCTTCCATTCGTTTTCCTCTATATAATCATTATGGCAGTATACTGTTTAATTGTTAATTGAAGTATGGGTTTGAAATTTTTTATACATGTTTTGAAATGTATATTTTGAAAAATTGTGCATTGAATAAGCTCTAACATGTTTAGTACTTTTTCTAAAAAATTTCAAGATCAAAATTAATGTGTTTTTTTTTAGATTTTTTAGAGGTTTAACTATAAAAAAAATTAATAAAAAATTAAAGAGCAGCAGCAGAACAAAACCAATGCACAGTTCTATGTAGTATATTATAAAGTACTTGGAAAAAAAATTTGAAAGAAAAGAGACATATTTTTTAAAAAACCTTAGGAATTTAAAAAATGTTTTAAAAGTTCAAATATTTAAATTTTACAAACATTTTGCAACAAATTAAAAACAATTTGCATGGAATTATTATTAAATATGAACCTTTATAGAATACAATTAAAACCAAATATCAAATATTAAAAATTTAAAAAAATTGTGAAGATTGTACCATATCGCCTTAAAACCTCTGGGTGACTGTTATCCGTGAATCGGATGTTAATGTTACATAATACAGGTTGCGAGACAATTGTGTCACTTTCGCGGACCTATCTCTTTTGGCTAGAAGTCTGATGAGTGGTGTATCCCCGGAAAATCGTTGTGCAAGCATGGACCACACGTTTTCGATTGGCGATAGATCGAGAAAACAAACCAAGCATGCCAAGGAAGAAATTCAATCTTATGGGTAAAAAACTCTTGAACATTGCGTGCCAAATGTGATTGCGCATCATCCTGCTGTAATAGGGCTGATGGTAAGCGTTGAATGTATGGGAGGACCACGGGCTCCAACACCTCAGAGATGTAACGCTGGCTGTTTAGTGTACCAAGCTGGGAAGGTTGACTCAGCCTTTCATCCCTTCAGTGGTTCGATAAATGAGTACCAAGCTTGCTCGGGAACATAACACTGGGAGTTTTACGTCAGACTGACCACCTGACTGGAACATTTTCTCATGAACCTCATGGCCCAAGGTCACGTGTACTGAATTGAGCACAGTAGGCCTTGACCTTCATGGGCTGTTGCACTACTGAGTTAAGTTTAATGGGCCAATGCATGATGTAAATTTCACATGGTTTGCCTTCTTCCTTCAGGATATATATATATATATATATATAGAGAGAGAGAGAGAGAGAGAATACCATATGAATGATAGATGTAACATACGTGCATGAAAATAAGTGACTGTTAAGTGTAAATGATCAGCATCTAAGCTCAATTTAATAGAGCAGAAATGAGAAACGGCCTCTCAGACTCTGTTTAAAGGGACTGATGAACTATTTGGTTTTGTAGAATTTCCAATTCATAGTAATTTATAAATAATTTTTTTCCGATTATGAGAATGTATATCTAAGATTTATTATTATTTGATGACTTTTCAAACAATCTTCATTTCCAATTGAAATGATTATAAATAAAGCTTTTGATAGTAAAGCATTATTATCTTGGAAATTTTGAGTCTGATAATTAGGGATATTATTGTTTCTCTATTTTACAAACTTAAACAGTTATTTTACGTTATTTCATTCAAGTTTATTTGTATGGTGAAATATAGTATTAGTTGTAAAAACTGTAAATTTTAAAATAGCTGTTTTTTCTAAGAAATATTAACAAAACGAGAGAAAAAACTTACATTAAAAATTATGTGTGAATTAGAGAAGAACTCATAAGACGGTCCGGCACATCAATTTTCACTTTTTTTATATTTTCTAAAAGTTCAAGTATTTCTGCTTAAAATGATACATGACATGAGGAAATACGATAATTAGAAGTATTTTTATTTATTTTTTAAACAAAGCTACTCCTTGGCGAGCATCGAATGAGCTCTTCTAGGATCACCTGTTTTCCCCCTTGCATAAGTTTCTGATGAGCTCAAATACATATGATGTTCAAGTGGAAAATTTAGAGTGTATTAGGTATATCCAAAAGTGTATGGGTACACTTTTTTGGATCTCAAAAGCAAAAACAGAGAAAAAAAAGTTAATTGATGGAAAAGCCTAAGTGACTCACCGATATTCTACCTACACAGTATGAAAACTGATCTTTGGGTTGTTTATTTTCATCTTCTGTCTACAAACGACAGCCCTCAACATGTACTGTATCCTGAGCGTATAAATTTATGGTGCTAGTTTCAAAAGTCAGAAGCTAAACGCGTAACGAGATGCACCATGATCATAAACACATACACATGTGCTCTATAACATAAAGAATTAAATGAAGCCAATTTTTAGAGATCCATGTGATCCTATGTTATTAAACAAATGTTTACATGGAAAGACTCAGAGCCCCCAAATGAGTCAGTTAGTAAAACCATATGATCAAGTGATTCCAAAATTTACATTTGTGGAATTAAAAACTCTAAAATTAGGGATAAATTTGGCTACTGAGCATTTCAATGCGAGTCATTTAACAAAGTTAACGATCTTAAAATATTGTGATAACCAAGTTATAACTGTGCGTCATGCTTCAAAAAATTAGATACATGTAGGATTCGTGTAGCTCAAGTAAAGCATCTTGAAATGTAAAAAAGGCTAAATTGTTAAAAATATTGCAAAAAAAAAAGTTAGAAGAGTCTTTTGTAGGGGCAGAGGGTAAAGAAAATGCTTTATGTGCTTCTGGAAAGTACTAAAAAAATTAAATGCTCAAAAATTACAAATTTTTACTTCAAAGCCTGTTTTCTCAAAATGTAATATTTTTCACTTTATGTACCTTTTTCTTAAAAACTACTTATATAATCCTCAAATTTTCAGTGAGCATACTTTTAACATGTTTACACATTTTAATGGAGGGAATTAGATATATCTAGCAAACCTTTTAGGCTTTTTTAAACTAAATTTTAGAGAAAAAAATTGAACATTTTTTTAAAAAATCCACAATTTCTTTAATTCTGAACGAAAAGACAAAACCCTTCTTTAAAGCTTTATTGATAGTATACATAGCCTACTGTAAAAATTTTATTGGTTAGAAGTAAGTAGTTTCTGAGAAAAAGGTACATAAATTTACGCAATTTAACATGGGCTCCTATGGATATGCCGGAATCCCTTAAAGCGATTTTGCACATTTTTAGAAGTGAGGGTCGTTTCAACTTCGCGTACTTGCGCATTATAAAGCAATAGGAGCAGACCATAAAATTTTGAACTTCGGTCAAGTGACGAGGATGACACCTGAGCTCTCTCTCTCTCTCTCTCTCTCTCCTTCACCTTCCTCTCCTAACTACCACACAAACGAGAGGATATTGAACCTCGACAGATTTAACGTGCAGTGGCCTTCTCTACATATTAGGTCTTCAGTGCACCAGGATCACAACGCTCAGTTTTTCAAAGACTTCGGAAAACAACTAAAATTTTTGCTTTAAAAAATCCTTGAAATAAATTAATATTAAGTCATTTCAAGTTGACTTGGGGATTAATCTTTAATTAATAAAAAAAATGTAACACATTTTTGGAAGTGCTTAATTGTTATAAGTAAGCAAATTCCATCAGATCAAATTACAAAATTAATGTAAATATATTTCGAGTAAAACAAAACTTTGCTTCAACTCAAATGACTGTGAGAACAAAAAAATTTTAATTATCTATCATCATGATAACACTGGAGAATGTTTACTTAAAAAACAATGATAAAAAAATTAAGAAGATTGAGTTGTTTAATTGAAAGAAGCATCAAAAAAAAAAACTTTAAATTCCATTCGTAGGTAGTAACATTACTTTTAAAGAAATTAAAGAGTTAAGTATTTTTCTCTTTGAAATTAATGCATATATTCAAAATAATTTTTTACCATGAAAGCTAGCGCTCCATCTGCGCTAATTGGACTTGGAGAAGTCTTAGAAATTCATTCTTTTTTTCCTCCAACGAAAAGGCGAAATCACAAAGCTGACATTGAAAGTGTTATTTTTGGATAACTTAATTGATAAAGGAATCTCAACTGAGACTTACGGAACGTTTCCATTACAAATATGTTAATTCTTTTCTTTTAATGAAAGAGTAATTAAGTATAATTAAAAATAATTTTAGCATCTTTTTCTCAGCACTTCCTGACTTCAGTGTTTTGTATTTTAATTGAACAAAGATTAATAATGTGATTATTTATTACTTGCCACCGTAACGATGCAGAATGTAAAAATATTTCAGAATAAAAAAGAAACAAATTGAGTCAACTCGAAAAAAAAGTTGCAGATCGCTCTTTTAAGTTAAATAAAAAAGGAATTGATAGCTAAGGAGTGCGGTGTCTTTATTTTGCATGTTTACATTTAGGTATCTTTTTCATAAATAGAAATGCTCTCTACAACTCGATGAATAGCTTATACTAAGTAACAAAACCCCAAGACTTAACTTCTTAATAAATCAAGCAAATTAATTTTTGACATTCTTAAACGTGTTGCTTAATTTTAAATGGGTAGTATACTTATTTTCTATGCACAAAATTATATAATTTTCTGAACCCTTAAATTATTTTATTATTGATGTTATTGTAGTGGAGGTGAGTAAGGGGTATGTTGGTCAATAGAGTACATATGCATGTTTTTTTTTTGTTAATTTTTTTTTTTCAGATACATAATTTTTTTTTAATTAAATAAAGAATTAATCAAAACGAAGTAGTTATTTTTAAGCAAAATAATAAATTTGTAATACTTCTATATTATTTTGATGAAGTAGCTTTATATCTCTCTCACTCTTGAATATTTTTAGAATGTGTTTCTTACGACCTTCCGATATAGATGGCGCTAGTAGTCATCTTTTCTTTACAAATCCATTATTGCTGTAGAACATATGGCCCGCTTACCACATGTGGCACTCAAAATATTCCCAATGGCACTCTACGCCACTCTTCAAAGGTTTTAGATAAAATTAAATCGCTCCATTCCTCCTTTCTGTGCCTCCTGCATTCTAAAAAAGGTTTTTCTTACTTTTGATTCTTTGTCATAAAACGATTCGAATGAATTTTCCTTCGTGCAGTTTGAGAGATTTATGAGAAAAACAACAGAAGCGTATCTACCACCGTATCGATGATATGGGGTTCCCAAGCTACATAAAACTCAAAATGTGTAATCAAAAAATCGTTAAATGTTAATGGGACCCTAAAAAGAACCCTTAAGGAGTTTTAACACAGGGTCCAATCAGGGTAAAACAACCTCCTTTGTTTAAATATGACTATATATATGTGAACAAGTTGTTTCTCATATATGAAATATATTTTGAGTTCACAAAGAAGTTGTTTAACAATTAATCATTCAGAATCATGTGTCGAAATTGAAAGTCACGAATTTTACCCCTGATATTGAAATATGAAGTAGAAATTTGCAAGGACAAGTTTCTCATTAAAATTTCAGTTCTTTATTTAACCATATTGCAAAAATACTTATTTTTATGCTTTTTATTTCTTATTTTTTAAATTAAATATCCTTAAAAAAGATACACAATCTACACTCAAGAGCCAAAACATTATGACCAACCCTACATTTTGCAATGAACTCGCATGGATGACATCGAAGGCACGTGATCAGGTGGAAGTGGTATTTAACTGCTGCTGGAGAGTCTGAAGAATCATTCTTTCACTTACTTCTGTGTGTGATGGGAAAGGCTGCGGATCTAAGCGACTTTGATAGAGGGCAGATTGTAATGGCTCGAAGGTTCGGGACAAGTATTTCCGAAACTGCACGACTCGTGGGTTATTCGCGATCTACAGTTGTTAGTACTTATGCAAAGTGGACGAATGACGGTGAAACCAGCAGTAGACGACATGGTGTGCTCGACATATTTGCTCCCGCAATTAACATGGGATTTCGTTTGAAACCAAATTGTATCAGGTTCATTTAGATCTAAATAGAATTATGGTGAAACATGATAAAAGAACGAACAGTTTGAAATAAGAAGGCATAATTTATTTGTGTATTATTAAAGGAATTCTAAATGAATAATTCTTGAAATGAATAATGAGTTAAGAAACGTACTTTTCCTACAACAATGAGCTGAATTAATTAATGAAATTCATTAAGTATTCTTATAACTTAAAATATTTTGAAAAGAATATAAACGCACACAGTTAAAACAATATTCTAAATCACAAATAAATTATAAATACATGTAAGTTGTTGGAAAATAGCAGTACAGCTCCATCAAATTCCGTAGAAGGCATGCAACGCACGACAGCTAATATATTAAATATACATCAGAAGGTAACTAAGAATCACCATTTTACCAAGGTTCAAAATTACGTGACCCTTCCTTAAGGTAACTTTATGCCACTATAATTATAACTAACCGTATTTTAAGAGACTTTCGGTACAAATTTCTAAGGAAGGAGTTTGCGAAGTAGAATATTTGGCTTCAGTAAACAGGTGCGAGGAAATATGAGGTAATAAAAAGGGGACGCGACAAATTTTCCAGTTCAAGGGTTGAGAAGAACGGAGAGTTTCTCAAAATTAGTCCTTTCTGGAGTGAACTCGTGAGTTTCTGTTAATATAGAGCAGGCATGTCAAACTCATTTGATATCACGGGCCACATGAACTATTTTATAGTAAGTTGAGGGCCGCATGTTTTCAATGTTCAAAAAATTAAACAGGAATTTTAGAATGATTATATTCTTATTTATAAAACTCAATGTATTATACATTATACATACATAATCGTTTAATATTTCCTTTTATTTTTAAAACTAAACTTGTTTTGCATTGTTTTCTAAAAAACCAAAAATAAAACTTACAATACGAGGTACAATTTAATATTTCTTTTAGAGGATATTTGACATCGTTTATTTTCTCTCAACGCAAGTCATCAAAACTTGGTTGAACATATTGAGCTGATGTAATTTTTAAAAAATTATGTTAAATGTTTATCATTTAATCTTGATCTTTTGGAATTTTCGTTATTTTTCATTAAAAGAAAAATTTGCTCGCATAAATAAATTCTTCCAAACATAGCCCTTCATTACACATGTAACAAATGATATCATTTTAAGAAACCGATCTACAGATGAATATGTATAAGAATTCAGAGTTTCTTCTAAACATTTTTTTGCCCCAGCAAGAGTCACAATAGATTTCTATTCTTTACCTCTTATTTTTAAAAAAATATTAGGTAAAAAATTTTAACCAATCAAACTTTAACATACTACAATGTAAATTACGTTCATACAACGTGAATTAAGTAAAATACAAATGGTGATAATATGTTTCTTGTTTGAAACCATTTCAATTTCAGGATGAAGTATAACTTTCATTGACAAAAAAAAAACATGTTATAACTACAGATTAAAAAAATATACCAAAATTAATCTCTTTATTCCAGAAAAGTATTGTGGCCATGGAAAATAACAATAATGGGATTTAATAGCTTACAAGTTTCAATCATACGCGCGAGTGTGATAATTCACATAAATATTCTCACGAGTTATTTCAATTCATAATGATCTTGAGCCCTTTCCTTCAAGATTTCGCGCAATGAGTAATTTGTATTTTACCCGTCTAAAGGAAACTAATCACGACTTTATATCTCAAAACACTAAAAGGTTAGCATTTTTAAATCAGGAGGATGCAATTTTGCATCACCCGCGTATCCAGATCAATCAGAAAAGCCTTTACCGGAAATTATGTTATTTTAACCATAAATAGACGAGATCTTCGGAGCGGAGTAGGTGAGTGAGTGAATATTAACGTCCCACTATTCAGCAACACGATGGCTTTTGGGGACGGTCCGCGTAATTCTGAACTATGGTCAAGTGACGCGAACGACACCTGAGCTGGCACCCCCTCTCCTAACTACCACACCACACCAACGGGAGGACGTTTGCGCTCTCAACAGATTTAACGTGCATCGCTCCCCTACACGGCGGGTCTTCAGTGGTACTGGGATCGAACTCATGACACGCTAGCCACGATCCGATGCCTAGACCACTTGGCTAATGCGGCCACTCTTCGGAGCGTAAAAGAACGCTTTTGTCCTTTGTATTGCTTGTGAGAGAGTTATTGTTCGTGTCATTCCTTTATATTTGTTATCATTAATAAATGTGATTTTAAAATAGCACAACACATACTATTTACCTCGTCAATCTATTCAGTGAATGCAACAATAAAATTAATTGATCCGATTAAAAATACCAAATTATTAGATAAAAATGACTTTAGTCAAGCCAAATTATATTGCACACACACTCACACACACACAGACATATATATACAGTATCCAAATCAATTGGGACCGGACACCATTCGGATACGCGATTGTTCGGATAACCGAAAACTGAATGTAATCCATGCAGTATATGAAACCGGACACTATACGAATATTGAAAATCATCACATCCGGGAAACGTGCTGAAAGAAAAAGAAAAATAGGTGCAAAATGTTGCAATTTTACCTTTATGGTGGAAAATAATCGCTTATTTTTCGCTGTACCGTTGTACACCTTCGTTTTTTCGCTGCAAGGTCTCTGCTTCTCTTGAGCACCAGTAGCTGAATAGGACAACACTCTGATTGTTATTCGTACCACTCCATAGCTGTCTCTAACACAGAAAATGCGTCAGCATTTGATGGACCCTTGCTACTTTCATTGTTGTAGTTGTCCTCGTCTTCATCGGTTTCATTGTCGTCAGGGTCGGATTCTTCTTGCACGGAAGTCACAATCTCGTCATCATTTAGCATGTTTACCAAATCACACAACTGAAATTCCCCAAATTACCTTTACCCCAACACTTTTGGCCTCACGCGAAACAACTGTTGAGCATTGAACTGTTCGAAAACGTATCCGGACTTTGGTTTGGATATTTGACGCTTCGGATAATAAGCGTTCGAATAAACGACGTTCTACTGTATAGGAGAGTAATAATTATTCATGATTTTTTTTAAATGAGAGAACCATAGCATAAAATAACAAAAAAATAATCAAATTGGTGTATGCATGTATTTAATTTGAAAGGCTTAATCAAGGTTAAAAGAGTACGAGGTGTCTTTGGATGTACAATTAAATAAAAACAAGTCATCTCAACATTGCTGGAAGGAAAATAATATCCATTCCTTTGTGGAGTTTCCTCATCGTGTGTGTGTAAACAAGCCGAAATGAAACAACTGTTTTGATAAGAACTTCCATTAAGAAATATAAAAATAATATCCTATCCCATCTATCTTATTTCATCTTCCATATCATCTTCCAAAGTTTTCTTTCCATCTTCTTTACGTCTCTATTTTCATTACACTTCCCGATAGATTGCCCGCTGGCTACGGACATTAGTCAATATATTCTTTTCATGTGTACGTAAAATCGATATGAGGAAAGTCATAAAACGACAATCTGTATAGAACCGATACCCAATAAACCCAACAAAGCTTAAGGGAATTTATCTGAATGTTTTAGGGGAAATATAGTAAAAGAGTGGAATGTTTTCATTGCCGTAAAAATTAGAAAAATAAGTATTAATTTAAAACTATATTTAAGAACTGTAAAAAAGAATTATAATTTTGAAGAACTTTTGTCTCAAACGAATTATTTCAAACTCAAGCTAGTTTCTTTCGAGGTTTTTTCCCCGTCCCTTTAATCCAGTAGAGATCCATCACTCTTAACTAAATAAAATAAAAGACCTGCTTTTCATATATTTGCAATAAGAAAAAATAAAAATACCATCATATTTATCTTGTATGATGTTATTAAAGTAAACAAATGGGAAAATACTGGGTGAATTAGCTTTGATGGGATTTTCCCATGTTATTTATAACATGGGCATAACCCGGTATCCACCATGTTATTTATAAATTATCATAAACCGGTATCCACTGTATAACTCTCTCTCTATATATTTTTTACCCGTTTGTATATGAAAGTAAAAGAAATAGAGTAGAAATATGTATAGAATTATATTCATAAATGTCGATGGAGAGCTGAGTCATTGATTTATGATTCTCCTTATTTTTTTCTGTTATCACATGCTATTATTTTTATTTATAAATAAATCAACAATTATGCAGATAAAGTTTGAAACTAAATTATAGTTAAATTAAAGCTGCGTTTCTCAAACTGTGGGGCACTCCCCCCCTTGGGGGCCGTGACAACTCTACGAGGGGGACGCGCATATTGAAAAGTTGAACACAAAAGATTATTTGAAAAAATTATTAAGTTACTAAAAGTAAACAAACAAAATACACTCTGACATAATAAAAAATAAAATACACATTTACTGTGATATATTACACTTTTAAATGTATCAGTGCTACACACATAATGTATTTAAAATTAATTTTTAAGATTATTAAGCTAAGAAAGAGTTTAATAATTACTAGCGAACCACATGGGATTGTTATATATAAAATTAATACAAAAAAAATAACACTTATCTTGATAATTTGTGCTATTTATAATTAATCCCTTTACTTCCGATCAAAAGTTACGCGATTCGCTTCCCAATGCCAACCGTTTTGTACGTTTGCTCGCGTATGGGATGTTGGGGAGAGGGGAGAAATAAAGAAGCAAATAATCTGTAAAATATAAGTAAATCTTTTGCAAACATTGTCTAGGTCTTTTTATTGCATTCCAAAACCTTCGGAATAATTTTATGGATAGCAGTGCTCAGAAAAGATAGTACTTCGGAAAGACGTGTATATACGTCCGTGAAAAATAACGCTTTAGCTGAGCGGGACATGAATATACGCCACTGGCACTTTTGAAGTCAAAGTCGTATCGTAGTCTTAGCCTCAAAGTATGCTATTATTGAATTCAATACATTTTTACTGTATGAGGGGGGCGCGATGAAAATTATGATGGAATATTGGGCCGTGAATATTGATACTTTGAGAAGCACTGAATTAAAGAGTATCAAAAATAACCAAATAGTTACTCATAAAATATGAAATAACTTCAAATAATATTGAAATAACTATCGATAAAATCAAATTCCCTTTCATTGAGAAGAAAAAAAAATTAAAATAATTAGGAATTCTTTTTTTTTTTTTAAATAATGCACATACAGGTTGTTTCAGGGTCATTGGGACAAACTTTAAGAAGAGGTAGGGGACATCACTTGGATTCAGATTTGCTTAGCAACCCACGGATGGAAACGTCTTCGTTTGATAGCATTGTTCACAAGAGCATTTAAGGAAACAGACCTGCATTATCGCAGTTATTTGAGCTGTTATCGACAGCAAAAGAGTATGGAACGTTTTACAAACACCGAAATGGTAGATATGCACCTGATTTACGGATTGGCTGTAGGAAATGCAAGGGCAGAAGAATAATTATTGTATTGCAGAAGGTACCCACAGAGAGATGCACCGGACAGCCAGACGTTTGCTAATTTTCATCACAATTTGTATGAATATGGATCATTTCCAGATAATAGGCATATGGAGGGTGGACCCCTTGTGACTCGAACTCCCAACGTGATACTCGGATTCCTTAGAACAGAATCCAACACATTTGTTCTATGGGTGTAGCAAGATGTGTTGGATATTGTGACCCGTTAGAATACGTGGATACACACACCCTATATAACACGAAATTTTTAATGAAACCACGATTAATTTTTAAGGTATCCGACTACCCTAAAATTGTGAGTTCTGCCTAAAATTGACAAATTTTATGATTTTGTTTTTCGTGCTATCTTATTAGCTTTATAAAAATACCAAGTTTATCATTTTCCGTTCACTAGAACAAAAACTACTGCTATTTTAATAAAAGAAGATGCCATTACTTTAAACAAGATGTCATACTTTAAAACGCATTTTACACGAAATGGGATTTTTTGAAAATAATCAAACGGGGTCAGCGATTGCTAAAAAAGTTTTGAATATAATTAACTGTGAAATTTTTCTGTAGTTTCTGTATAATAGTAGAATTGTTTTAACACCTTTAGATTTATCAATCACTGTTTTATTACAAAATTTAAAGTCCCTTATGTGAATATAATCACTGTTTTTTTAAGCAATTTCATATAATAACTGAGATAAAGTGCTCTAGTTTCGGTAAAAAAGAAAATATCTCTTATCCTGAAGGTCATTCCAAAAATGAATAATATAGCAACACATTAGATTGAAAAAAATTGAAAATTTGTTTATGAACCTTTGGTACAGAATGGACCACGTTTATGCTATTTTTTTTGTCAATTTTTACCTATTTTTTCCCATTTTAGAAAAAATTATTTCTTTTTCTCTTCTTAATTTTAGCACATTTTTCTTAAAATGCACTAAACAATTCTAAAAATAACAACAAAAAAATCCCTATATCTCCTTCTTTAAAAAAAAAGTTGTCGCAACCAGTCGCATACCTTAAGAACGACTTGCTTCAAATTAAAAACTATGGTAAAGAATAAAACCAGACACACACAAATATAGATAATGACTATGATTCTTAGAAAATAACAGCTCTTGAATTCCACATACAAAACTGGAATTAAAAAAAATTGTCTTTTCTTTTACTCTTAAAGACTGACATTGTACGTATGAAATGAGCTCAGTCAGTGTTATTTACTAATACACACAATATATATTTACTAATACATGTGCAATATATACAAAAGTATTCTACGTATACAAATATTTTTCCTTAGCAAAATATTAAAATCTAATGTGACGCTCTTACAATTAATTCTCGGTCTTAATTTTAAAATTTTTAACTATAGTACTTTCTAGGAGAAAAAAAAGCAAAATTATCAGAAAAAAGTAGAATATTTCCAATTAATTGAGTATAAACCAGTTTAACTTAGAACCAATTTTATAAAAAAAAGGATAAAAAGACCTTAGATTACCTTAACCGAATGGTTTAGATTGATCTTAGCCAAATTTTTGTTTGCTTCAATCAGACACTTCAAATGACATATTAGGGGTAAAGCAAACAACGTCATGAAAGAATATTTATTAATTTTGAATCAAATAAAATTCCAATTTATATACAATCAAACCTTCATTCTACGAACCTCTATTATGCAAATTTTTTTCTAGAATCAAGAGCATTTTGAGGTCTTTGTAAAGTAGCTTTGAAGTATCAAAATGCATTTTCTGCTTAACGAAATTTTTCTCTTATGATTCGAATTTTTTTTCTCCCTATTTTTAAAATATTTCTGGGTATTTCAAATTATTCCCCCTTTTAACACATTTTATGGTAATCAATTATTTTGAACTGGTTTACTTTAGATACCTAACCTACGGAGAGCAATAAAATTGTCGCAATTGTGGGCGTTACATCAAAAAAACAAATTCGAACAAAATTAACAGACTTTACTAGTACTTAAATTTAATGGCGCATGTGGTTGTGTAAGCTTAAAATTACTGGTTATAAGGTAATGTATGATTAAAATTACTTGTAGGCTTAAAACTAGAAAATGTGATTAAATTTCATTAATTTTAAAATAAAATTATTTTTTGAAAGTTGTAAATACAGTGTATTTTTCTGGATATTGTTTTTTCTCCTTGTTTTCCTTGCAGGTTTCTTTTTTATGAGTAAGATATATAAATAAAGGTAATATTTTACAAAAAAAATGATGTAAATCAGTGTCGCAAACAAGAATTTTTCAAGGGAAAGGTCCAGGGTTGAAAGCCCTCCATTCTCGTATCATAACCAATACGCCGCCAAACATATTTTTTTGACTTTATTGATTGTCAAGAACAAAAAACAATATAAAATAAAATAATGAATAAATAATTAGCATTAATTAACAAAATAAATTATTAATAATAAATTCTTAATTGTATTTTATTAATATACTCATAGGTTTATAGTGTGGAAAAATATCAAGGCATGTGACTTATTTGGCACTGCTCCTTCACCATCTTGCCTACCTAAGGGTGTGGGGGGAAACAAAGCATCACCAACACCTCCCATAATAACTATTATTTTATTTCTCTTCAAACACACTTAATCAATCACAAGTGAAACTACAAAAGGAAACCCTAGGAGTGATATATAAAGCGAGTAATCTCTCTATTCTCAATGAATAACTCTAATTAAACACGACTAAGTGAACTAGACAAAGTGAACAAGCGCTAGTGATCTTATTATTAAATCTAATTCAATCTATCTTAGATCCTCAATCTAATAATTTAATATCTTAGCAACTCCTTCCTTAACTCGTGCTATGTTTGTGAAATACTCAATGAAGTATTCTAATATTCTCACCTACGTATCACCGTAACAGCTCTCCTGCTCCTTCTCTCTTACATCTACAAAACCTATAGACTTTATATAGTTAAACTAATTTAAATATCAGGATTTCTTCTTAAGAGGCTGAGAATTAACGCGAATGCTGGCCCCAAAGTTTCCACAAGAGGATTAGTGAAATAATGATGCATATAGATCCTGTCACAGGGGTCATGGGCCCGTGGACCCCCCACCCACCCACCCCCTCCCTCTGTGTGCACCACTTGTGTGAATATAATCACTTTTTAAAATAATATATAGTGTTTCTGAATTTAAAATTTGTTTTATTTGGCTTATAAAGTACATTGAAAGACGAATCTCTTCACATAACGAAATTTTCTACGTAACGAACTTTTTTCGGGATTTAGCGACTTCGTCAAATAGAGTTCCTACTGTAGAAGTACTTTAAAAATTCAAATTTAACAAATGAAATATTATTACACAAAACATCCTCCTGCAAGGTTTATATACAACATTGCATAATAACTCCTTTAACATGTTCCTTTAGGTGCTCCTTCTTTGAAAAGATCAAAACAAGCTTTCCATTTCAATATTATGAAGAAAAAGACTGTTTTTACAATTAATAAGAATTTTAAAATCCTTCATAAAATCATATTGTTAAGCGATTATACTTTTTTATTAATTAACTCTCGGCAGAAAACTGGCTTATATTTCTTCCCCTTTGTTATATACTCTCCTTTTCCTACATACTTGTTTAAATCTTAATTTCGTCGAATTGCAATTAAGCATAAGCTCATGGGGTTCAGGAGAATACGGAACAATTTATTACTCCTCCTATTGACACAGTCCACGAATCCTTAACGTTTGTAAATTGGAAGAGGGCAGCTGAAAGTTTTTGTGTGTATGTTAACACTTATGGATCAGGAATGTAATCCTCTTACTATATGCGAGTATATAATCTTTAGAGGGGGGGGGAGGTCGAAGCTTCCCTTAGGAGAGTAATCCGGTTTTCCAATTAAAAAAGTCTCTTGTGGTTTTAACATGCATGACTCAATTAGCTTCAGTTTATTTTGGGCGAATCCACTTGAATATAAATTTATTAGCAACAAATTACATAACGGTAGCTTTGCCTAACATTGATATTTTTTAAAATTTTCCAAATTTTATCACCATTCAATTTACTTACTATCTCAAATATTACGTTTATAAAATAGGATGTGTTGTGAATGAGTTTATCTGAGAATAGCAAACTTACGGCCAATCGACTTTTCATTTCATCTAGTATTTGATACTTTTGCCTTTTGCTTTGCATAGAGTATTAAGTTTTCGTGGTACTGTTGCAATAAGTTTCTGAAGTTTTTGACATTTCTCTAAAGTGATTACAGACTAGGTTTTATGAAGTGAGATTTCTAGTTCTTTGACATTTGTTGGAAGGTTATTCGACTATTAAATGCCTTTCCATTTCGTCCCACAGATTTTCAATTCCATTAATATCTACACTTTTTGATAGATATTTCATCTGATGAAAAACATTATAATATTATGGCTAAATCAGGTTTCAGTTTTGGCTTGATGGGGAGTAGCAATGTCATCCTGATATATTCCATCATCAATCTTCCAATCATGGTTTAATAACAGTTTTAGATAAGATAAATACTCCTGTCGTTCTGTAACCCTTTATAATGATACAGAGACCGATACCGTTTCAACTAAATGTTCCTCAGACCATTAATCCTTTACCTGCAACCTGCAAGACTGGTTATATGCAATTTGGATGAAGAGCTTCATGTTGCTCCCGATGAATTCTTTGTCTGACACACATCATTTGTAAAAAGTATAAAATGGCTTTCATCGGTCCATAAAATTTTCTTCCACATTTCTACGTTTCGGATTTTCTATTATTTAGCCCAAGCATAACGATTTTTTCGATTTAAAGTTGAGAAATAGAAGATTCATGTTGGTCGTCGGGTTTCAAGCCTAAAATATTTAAGTTCTCTTTGTATAGTTCTGTGAGAGATCTTTGTTTCCGAGTTTTAAGGGGTCTCAGGGGTGTTAAAAATGTTTCGAGAGCACAAAATATGAACAATTTTCGACTAGAAATAATTCTTTGAGGTTAAAATGAAATAATTTGATTCTTTTACACATTTTTTATAAAGGAATAAAGTTTCAAAAAAGTATAAAATGTCTAAAATATAATCATAATTTTAAAAATAATAAGCACATAAATATAAGAAAAATTTTTGTAAGAAACAAATAGTAAGTTTTACGACGCGCATGATATTTTCTGAAATAATAATTCTAATTACTAGCAATAAGTTGATTTATAAAGTCAAATATATCCTTATTAGATGGTAGCGATTAGATATAAAAAGAATAAAAAATAATATTTTTTAAAAATAAAAAAAGTACATTTTTAAAAATTTTTTCAAAAAACTTCATTTTTTTGAAATTTTTCAAAAAATTACAAATATGTAATACTATAAATAGCTAGGATTCAAAGATTATGATAGAGTTTATAATTCTGTAAAGTTTTATGCATCAAAGTATGATAGTTTTTGAAACGCAATGCGCGTAAGTGAAAAAAACACAAACTGAGAAAAAAGGCTTTAAAGTTTTAAATTGAATTTGAGAAAATAAATTTTAAAACTTACATGCTAAAATGCTCCAGGATGATAGGATATGCCTTCCTGTTGCTCAAACAGCTCAATTTCTGTACTCTTTTTAATTTTTTTATCTCTCCAAGCTTCAAACGATGACGTTGAGCTCCTCTTTCTTGACGTAAAGATTCGACGATTGTCACGTTCAGCCAGGGCCACACAAACATTTTTGTTAATTTTTAAGCCAAATTTCTCTAAAATAGTAATAAGTATTTGATTTCCATCATTAAAAATGCTGGTTGCTAGATTTGCAGCAATCTCTGCAATCTGAAGGCTAGAATCAATCGTCTTCGAACAAAACTTCCAGATTAATGAATTTAAACTTTCATTAGGATTCTGTGTCTTACCTCCTAAGCATTTCTTCAGGAGTGCCAGATGAGATAAGTCTGCAAATACAGGCTTAATTACATCTCGAACAGCTTTCGCAACTGAGGGTTTGTGTTTATAATTTTGTAAATTATTATTAATTGCGGCATTATACTTACACTATGTATTTGGATTTGTAGGACAAAATCAGTGCATCGGTTCATCATCGGTGCTGCAAGAATGACCCCAAACAGCCCAAATGGCTTTCCGCATTTCCTTTACACTAGTAGAATTGCATCGAATAGCATTACCATAGTAATGCGCAAGCTTATCAATTAAACTATCAGTTAACCTACCTTTACCGCCTATAGTTTTACCATCAGATAATTTCTTCTTACCATATACTAATTTAAGCTTCCTAAGCCTTGTACCCATTCTCTTTTGCACATGGCCTACACATTCTATTTTCTGAATAAGATGGCATCGCCGTATGGATTGTTTTCAGAAAGGGCATTGAATGTTTTTGTGTCGCCATCTCCTATGTAGTTCGAATATTTCAGGTTGTGAAGCTTTTCTGATCGATTAAAAATCCTCAACATCCCGTCAACCTCTATCTTACCAGCAGAGCCAAAATAATTTTTTCTACGTGAAATCTTATGCGCTCTTTTCCATTTATTGTACTTGATACCAAACTTTACCCCTTTATAACTGTCGCTTCATTTGCAAAATGAGGACAACACTTCCCTATCCAAAACCTTACCTGTTTCGGCCCCATTAGAGTACATACTCCAATCAACGATGAATGTCCTCTCGTCTTCCAGGTCCCATCACCACTTACCGTTAAAATGTTATCAGGTAACGAAGAATTTTCTTCGACAGCTGCCCTGTTCATGCTTTCTTCGGCGACTTCCTTCATAAC